>JAHZNA010003787.1:0-35094 GCA_027743935.1 Sinodicranocentrus sp. ZH6 | reverse complement strand
CATTCACCGAAATCATAGTAACTGTCACGTGAACAGTCACTAAAAACTGATTAATAATTCATTAATTAATCATGATTGATAATATTGCAAAAGAAACGTTGAGGAAATCAATTGATTAAAACTTCTAAGAAATATTGCAAACTGGGTGATACATGTGAGTTGTTTTACATGTTTCTTGACAAATATAATGCAAGTAGGATAAAAATAGATATTTGGCGTCGGAGTTACATATGAAATCCAGAAATGTGAACGCATTTTCAATGTAAAGCTGTGTAATCCCAAAAAAATTGGTATTGGATTACGGATTACTCAAAATAAAACTCCGGTCTTGGATTACGGATTATGGATTACAAAATTCTTTAGCTCAGTGGCTGGATTCGGATTGCGGATTGCGGATCCCGGATTATTAACACCTCTGGAACGTATATATATGTAACTAACCCCCACCCCAAAGTTAGCAACTGATATTAAAGGAAATAGGAGAGGAGACAATCACATTTTTTATCTTACTCGTTACTACTATTAAGTATTAATAATAATAATATGTCTTTATTCAAGTGTCTTTCCCATAATCAATTCACATAAGCGATTAATAGAATAGAATAGTCAGTCAGTTAATATCCAAATGCTATTCATATTCATATTCATAGCCTTCTCCGACCTCTTTGAATTAGGTCTTTTGCTGACCAACTATAAATTTGGCACTTATAGTGTCGATAGTCGATAGCCGCTAGGTTATGTTAGAAAGTTCAGTTGAGACAAATTACCTTTTAGTTAAGCAGTCTCAAGCATATGTAGCATCTTTTATAGGAAGTGACGATAGTGCCCTTCATTCATATGTGTCCGATGTCCGACTATCTGACTCGAGTCCGCTCACCTCTTGCAAGTAAAAATATTTCTCTCTGTGCACACACACGACACCGCAGTCTACAAAAAACATACAGGGTGTGGGGGTTTGCTTTGCATGTCATTACATTTTCCATAAATGTGAAGGGGAAAACCGCTGCCACCGTGTGAGAAAATTTTATTCACCCGAATTTTCTGTTCACTCTAGCCCTGCATGCACTCAAGTTTTCGTTGCCTTTTTGCTGGTTCATTCGTGTCGTCGGCCGTCATCTCAATATCTGTCCTCATTCTCTGTAGGCAGTATTAGAAAGGATCTGACCGTGTACGTATTGTGCGGTGCGGTAGTTAAATTGGCAAAAATTAATATTCCATCAATCGGAACTAAACTGGAGGTTTAAGTTGATCTCGTACATCGTGGATGTGGTGGAGTTCGGAAGTCAATTGATTTTTTCTACCAGGTTTGATTATTTTTTCATTATAAGTGTTATTATTCTGCTAGAAAATTGTCAGTGAAATGCCGAACAGTCAACAGTTTGTTTGGAATATAATATATAAGCAATTAACTAGAATTTGTTAGTTGTTAGTCAGTCGTAGATATAAGTGCGCTCACAACTTTTCAATTAGTGTTTCGAAGGTCGGTTGTCGGTGTTCAGTACTTTCAACTTTAGGTCATAGGTGATGAGAGATAGTTTTAGTACACTGTCAACTGTCGTGTTGCTACGACGGTTGACATTGTTGCGACGTTGATAGTGTTATCTGTCAATCTGTTAGTTGCTAGTGATTTTACTTTTAACGGAAATATGACATTGGATTGGACTTACTTTTGGCTTTAAATAGCGATTGTTGAGTGTCATTTACGTTTAACGTTACGACTTCTGACTTTGGAAATTACCGACAATAATAACTTATGATTTGACCATATACGGCTCGTCATTCATCATTCGTTTTTATCAATTATTTATATATTTATTAAAATGACGAACCGCTTTACTACCAACTACTGCAAGTCTAACATCTGATCATTGAATGATTTCTCTTAGACACTAGTTGCAATAATATTGAAAATCCTGATTGTCAATTGTAATGTCAATATCATACATAAAAAGTTGTAGACTGTAGACTGGAAAGGCAGTGACAATTATCAATTGATCAATATACAAGTCACTAGTAAATCCTACATCCTATGACCATTTACAATTATATTGTCGTTTATGTATTATTATAGCTTAACGTCCGTATCGTTTACTCTCTCCACTGTATTACCTTTATCCTTCGCTCCGTCATCCGTTGACATCAACTGTCAACTCGTAGCTACTACAAACCAAGTAGCTACTAGCTACTGCCTTACTAGCCTACAGGTACGTACTTATTCTACATTTGACATTTAATTAACATCAGGTAGATAGCTATATAGTTTAAGTGGTTGATTGTTTTGTTCGTCATTTGTCAGTGCACAATTTTCATATAAATATAGCTCCAATTTATTATTGTTTCGTTCGTCTAAAATGAATGATGTTGTTTCACTAGGTGGAGTAAGTAGTTTTAACAATTTACGAATTGTGGTAACGTAACCAAAATTAGAATGGGACCAATACGGCTTCTAAAACCGACCCTGCCGGTTTTTCTGCTGATTATGTTTATGTCGAACTACTTGGTGCTTGCACATAATGCTGATTCAAAACGGAAGGATGATCTTAATGACGACTCGGACGATGGTGTGGTGATTGTACGTGTTAATTATTAATTACGAACAATTAAGCGAATGACATGATATTTTACCCATTTGATTATGAATTTATTGGCAATATCCTCTCTAATCAGTGATAATGGTTGTTCTGTGCATGATGTAGAAGCTGGACGATTATGAGATTGAGTACAAATCCCCCACACCCTCTGAATCAGTTCATTTTTATGAAACATTTGATGATCTTGATGGTGCAAAAAAGAGATGGATTGTATCCCGAGCCCAGAAGGAGGACAAGGAAAATGTTTTCTATTTATAATAATTCTGGTGGATGCTGTATCAACTGCTTTTGTTTCACCTTTACTAATTTTAATTACTGATTTTTTTAGTTACACTTTATATTCAGACATCGTAACCCGGTGAATGGAACGTTTGAAGAGAAGCATTCGAAACGCCCATCCAATCGAGTAGAAGATGCTTTTAATGATAAGAAACCTCATCTATATAGGCTTGTACTTGTAAGTTTATTTTGCATTCAGCATTCGGCGATCGTATTGAAAGCATTAGCAATTTTTATATTTTAATTTTGAATAAATGAATCCCTCTACAGAAACCAGACAACCGATTCGAAGTTTTTGTCGATGGACTTCTGATAAATCAAGGTAGTCTTCTGGAAGACATGGAACCTGCTGTAAATCCTTCCATAGAAATTGAGGATCCAAATGATAAGAAACCAGCTGATTGGGATGAAAGAGAGAAAATTCCGGATTCAAATGCTGTGAAACCGACTGACTGGGATGAGGATGCCCCTCCTAAAATTCCTGATCCTAATGCCAAGATTCCGGATGGTTGGCTGGAGGAAGAACCAGTATGTTATTGTTTTGTGTTAATGTTAGATAGATAATTTTATTTTAAGTGTTATCAGTATCTGATGTATACATAGCAATATGATTGTGATCGATAGTGATAGTAATACAATGTTATCAATTCTTGCTTTTGTACAGGAAATGATCCCTGATCCTACTGCAGTAATGCCTGACGATTGGGATGAAAGCATGGATGGATCTTGGGAAGCTCCATTGATTGCCAATCCTCACTGTGAGGAAGCTGCTGGTTGTGGTCCATGGAATGCACCTCTAGTTGAGAATCAAAATTTTAAAGGTAATATTTCGTGGCGTTAGAGTGTATACTAGTATAAAATGGTTGTGCTATGTGGCCTTTTTTTACAAATGGACTTTGTGGAATAGGTAAATGGCAAGCGCCAACGGTGGAAAATCCTAATTACAAAGGAAAGTGGACCCGGCGATTAATTCCAAATCCAAACTATTTTGAAGACAAGGAACCGTTCAAAATGACACCCATCGTTAGTTTTTAAACATTATCATATCATGCACTTCAAAATTAATGTCTATCATATGATTAGATGGTTGCCATTGACTCATTATAGACTGCTGTTGGATTGGAAATATGGACTATGACAGATTTGGTTTTATTTGACAATTTTATCATCTCAGACAAAGAATCAGTTGTTAATGAGTTTACCGAAAATACGTATACTTTGAAGATACGTGCACTAGACCGCGATTCGGTAAGAGATTTTATTTTCACGGCATAAGTAGGTATTGATTTTTATAATTAAGTAATCAGTTTTGTCATTTTTATTGTAGCGAGGAGTTTTTGATCGCATCATAAACTACAGCAATTCTCATCCTTGGCTGTACGCTGTGTACACAATTCTTATTGGGCTACCAGTTGTGTTAATTATTGCGTTTTGTTGTGGAGGAAGCCAGGTAGCGAACTGATTGATTTACATTAATTTTCAGATAGCGTATTTTTTATCAACTAGTTTCATTTTTGTCTAACTTGTTAAATGTAACTATTGTTGGATTTAGGACAAAAAGTCTGACCCAGTAGTACCGCAAACTGAAGAAGATGATGACGCATACGCGGATGGATCTTCCTCGCCTCCGAAAGAGTCACTGAAACGCACCAAGCACACTATGAGCTCCCCTCCAGGTGTGCGCACTGGCACTGGGAGTGGCAGTGTTGTGACTTCTAAGGATGATCTTGAGCAGCCAGAAGGCGCTGCTGAAGATGAAGGCGATGGTGAAGGCGACGGTGAAGGTGGTGCCGAAGAAAACCAAACTGAAAATGCCAATGGTGATGTAGACAACGAACAAACTGATGAGAGCGATGAAAATAGTGATGAAGCTGGATCTGTTGATATTGAGCTCACCGCAGAGGCTGACGATGAGCAGGTATGCAAATCGATATCAACTACTTAGACAAATGGTATATGTATTGGATTGAATTTAAAATGGATCTACTAATCAACCATGTTTAAATTTCAGGTTTCTAGTAGTGGTCTCAAAAAGAGGAGAATCCGTCGCGACTGAATATTAAGAGCTGCAACTTATCTGTTAATTTAAGTACACCCAGCTACATTACGCTACTGCATTTACGACATTCTTCTATTGAACATCCCGAAAAATGGAATGTTGAAGTTGGGATTGAATGTTTTCGGTCTTAGATTTAAAACAACGATGATGTTCTGATTGTGAGTTTCTTCGGGGTATTATTGCCTAAGACATCTCTGAAAATTGTTGATTCTAATATTCAACAAAAACAAAACAGGCTATCATCCAGTCAAAGTGATTCTCTTTAGCATGCTTTTGTATGTGTGCTAAAACTGTTTGCTAAATATACCTACTTTAATTTGTTATGTATTACTCTGTTCTGTAAAACTTCAAAAAGTCATGCATCAAATCATTTACACATTTGTACGAGTGAAATTGTATATGGGGAGAATGAGGTATAACTTTTAGTTTAGCAACTATGTGGTATCTGTAAGTACAGTATATAAGAATACCTACGTCTACAAATCACAAACTGTTTTTTATCCTGTGGTAAATTAAAGTTAATGATGTCAACTGTCCTTATTATTACTATATTTATAGCAGCTCAAGTTTAGGGGAAATATGGGATTGAATAGCGATTTTCTATTTTTCACTTTTGTCAGTAATGTACACCAAAGGTCATATACTTTTAAAGTTTTAGCTGGTTTTCGGTATGTTTTATTTGTATTACCAATTTTCCCATTTATGTAGCATTCCTTAATTGTCAGTCCATTTAATTAGTTTCCACCATGGTATGCTACCTTTGCGCGATTTTGTTTGTGCTGTTTAAATTATTTAGTGTGAACTCTATAATCGAATTGGTAAGGCTGACTGACAAAAAAATCGAATGGTATATGCCAATAGCATTTATTACGAAGGCTGATTAAGAAGGGATACCATTTTATGGTACTGGAACTGGTCTTTAACATTGTATGAGCCATCCCACTACGTTTGATTAGCTACTTGTGTAGTCTGTTTTTGCAGCAGTGTTGGCGGCAAGTGTTGATTGTTTTTTTCTGTAGTATTTAATATTTGCATAATTTTAATTAGAATTCAGCTGTAGTTTAATTTAAACTACTAATTTTTCAATTACGAAGGCGACCTTTTGTTGCTCTTTTGTAGTTTCATCAGTACTGTAAGGGTTGTTACTGTATTTTAAACTGATAAATGAGCGAGTGAAGTAGATAATAGTGATTTTCACAGTGCCTAAAATTTTAGAAGGGTCATTTGAGAATGAAATACGTAATAATTGGTAATAATTACATCTTCAAGTTTGCGCAGCGATACTGTAATTCAGTATCTCTTGTTCACACGCATACTCGCGCAAACATACCTTAGTGAGGAATTCATGAGTACTTTAAACATCAAACTAATTTTGTGTGCTAAATCGGGGATGTTCTAAGTATCGACTTGTTCGATTCAAAAATAGATCTTATAGCTCGAAAGTATCTCTTTGACCTGATCGACGGTTTGGTACAATATGTATTCCAATCTTGTAGCTATAGCCCAATGGTATGTGTAGTTTTCGTAACATCAATTTTGATTAATTTTTTATTTCAATTGCATAAATGTCATCATATGTATCTCAGTAGTAAAATATCTAACATGAAAGTAAGTTGATATAATGACGAACGAGAGAAATTCCTTCGTCGCGGTCTATACAATAATAATAATATTAATAGTAATTTGCACGACGTTGTGAGATGAAAATGTGAGTGTCAAAAGCCGAAGTGCATATCACGGACAGGAATTTTTAAGCAGAACTAGCATTCTAACAGTAAGCCGAAGAGAGAAAAAATAATTTGGACACCGCAAAAATAATTTAAGAATCCAATCCAGTCATAAGAAGGTAATATTTATATATCAAGTTTGAGATTGTTTCTGACTATATTCTAGTCATACTGTAAATCACATGGTTATATATATGTCTATTATATATAGATCCTTTAACGTGCAACAATGTTTGTTATGCTTTGATAACATGTATTTGTGTTTCAAATTCTTTTAACGGTGGAAATGCCGATTGGAAATTCTCTAGTTAATACCATTGATACAGATACCAAAAACATTATCTTTTACTTACTTTTTACAAAGAAACAAAGAACGCAATTCTAGTTAAGTAGGTTGCTCATGAGTCAGTGAATTGCATAAGAAACTATTGTTAGTATGATATGTATGCATAATTACCCCATAAAATAATGTTGGTTGTGTGACGTACAGTTTTTTATAAGGAAAATATCCTGCGACTGTAATAAATGATCCAGCATCACTCCAATCCGTACTAAAAATCAAGGTTTATTCATTGTTGGCAATTCATTATTTCTATCATGTGCAAAGTCTGCCCATCCCACTGTCGATGTAAGCAATAAGTCACATAATTGCATTCCATGCTTAAAATCTCCTTGAATTTCGCATGGCGAAATTGTTGACTGCTGCATCTTCATAAGTACATGGACAGGTCATACGGAGCCAAGAATTTCATTCTCAAGTGCAATTAATTATGTTTTTTCTGCTGAAATCTCGCCACCTGTCGGATAATACATGGGACAGGAAAGTGGACGTATTTCTACGTCACACAAGAAGCTGCTCATTCTCTCCTCATCTAATTTGCATTTCATTCCTTTAATTAATGCTCATTATAAATTCCACTGTTTTCTAACTGACACGGTGAGTCGACAGCGACAAGTAATGTATGATGATTGCAGCAAAGAGAAGCCTATAATTAAGGCTGTTAGAATCTTTGAGATTTTGTTTTTTCATGCCAAAGGATGAGCGCAAGTAATCACAATCACACCTCAATTCTCCAAAGGTCAGGTTTGATGACATGTACTTGACACTGTGCAAATAAGACACTCCTTTTTGTCGAATCAAATAAGTGAGATGGGTTTGCAACTACGTTGTTGAGATAATTGTCGGCATTTGTAGGGACAAAAAATGTATTTGTCATGCTTGTGCAACCTAATAAGGGATTAAAGTGTTTATTGAAAAGTGGAACTAGCAGATATACCAGATACCACATGTGTGTCGTTGTCGCTATATTCCATAGTAGCCGTGCATAAATGTTTTTGTGACGCTGCTGCTGGCATAGCTTGGAACGACTGGGGCGACCTGAAAATACACAATTTGCCTGTTGTAATTTATGCTGTACCACACAATCATATGAAACAAATTATTGATATCATCCCTCCTCATCACGTTGTCGCTCATGAAATGAAACAAATCGAATGGAATTGGAAGGTTCCTTTCCAAAAAAAATTAAACGCTGTCAGCTTTAGCTTGTCTGCGTACTCACTCATGAGGATTATTTGTTTTCAAGTAATTAATTATAATTAACTGTCATTGGGCTATTTATCGCAGGAGCAATTGACAGTTACTCCCTTTATTACTTTCAACATATGTCTTTATTGACGAGATTAGAAAATGTTAACCTTGCTGGCATAGCTATTATACCCTGTCTCCACTTAACTGCAGCATCATGATCATAATTAGCTAAGGAAGGGTCACCATGGTCTGCACAAATGTGCACATTTATATTCTTCTTGCAAAAAAACTTTGATGCACTTGTGAAACAGACGTAAAATTAAAATCTACACGATGGCAACAGTCATCGATCATTTTCTTTCGGAATTGTTCACGCATTATTTGAGAGAGAAGCAAAGGTCTTCGATATAAAGTAAATCCATATGAACAGCATCTCTGCAATAATCCAATCTCAATTGCAAAAATAGGTTTGGTTCTTGAAGTGGGATTACATTTATCACCCCTACGTTTAGCATCGGCGAAATAAGCACTTAAACATTACAGCCAAGGACAAAAGTTCAAAACTGCATAGGAAAACTGCATTTGCAGACGGAACTTTGTCTTCAATACGCAAATTTAAGCACGAACAGTGAAGAGGACAATACTTTGACAAATACTTGAATTCAGAGGAGTAGAAACGCATAATTTCGTCCACACATATTCGATAACTCACTTTAATTGGCTGACTTGAGCATGCATCTATATGCATTGAGTAATTTTTCATTCCTGCTGCTTTAATCATCTTTCATGAACAACGTCATCAATCCAAATATAATCATTTTTTCATACTTTCCCCTATCATGTTTTTACGCATGAACTAAAAAATAAGATGGTTATCTACAGAATTCAAAACTATTTTTTAAATTATTTATTTAATCTCTGACCGAGACAGTGGAAGAATTTTTATTTTCAAAATTGAAAGTATTGAACATGACATTCGCTTTGCATCATATTACCATCTTCTCCAACAAAGCTAAAAAGATTTTATCTCGCGATTGGAATAATATTATATAACGACAACTGAATGAGAGTCATTTACGTGCTGTTTATTCAACTGCAGTTCATCACAACGCCATATTATACATATGCTCCACGAGTGTGTTACACACATATAAACAACCAACTTGGGGTTTCCTCATCCAAAAGTCATTTTGATTTCATGCTTAACAATATTAACAATATCCTACACCTACAAGCAATATCATTGTCACTTTGTTGACTGACTTGTTGGCTCCGCTATCCATGCATATTATGCATGAGCACGGAGAAGGTGTGAACAAAAAAGACATTTTTTTCTCAAAGCCGCTACTTATTCAACTTCTGTGCATCTTTTAGGAAAATGAGTTACTGTTGAAATATGCAGTCCTTGCAATGACACAAGCTACCAAACACACACCATCTCGAACAAAGTGTTGGTGTAGTATTGTGCCCTTTTTCAGTTAAATATTTAACTTATACGACGTCGATTTTGAAGGTGGTGACTTGGTGACATAAACACCACTACGGACACACACAAAACACTAAAACGGTTTCTAGCAATATAATGTGGCAATCAATTTCTTAAACATTTTTTTTTGCTCAACAGTCGTCTTAAGTTGGATAAAGTCAGTGAATCATAGAAAAGTACTTGGTACGACTAATGTGAAGCACAGAGCTTTAACAAAAATGTACTCATCTTCTCTCATGCCAACTTAGACAAGAGATGCCAAAAAGGAATTCAAAAATGAGTCCTGATGACGATAAAGGTGGAGATGTAAAATGTACGCATGATTAAATACGATGATAATACACCATGGTCAATTTTCTTGTTGTTTCTTTTACGCTCACCCTCATCTCTTCCATAGAGACGCAAACAATAGGAATGATTAATACTATTGAAAATACTCAATAATCATGAAGTTTCTTCTATATTTCAATCCTCTCAATGTGTGTAACCTTCTGTAAATTTGTTTTTTTATTATTATTATCAATCTCATACAAGTACAACCTGTGTGCTCAACTTGGTCAAATGTGGACGGGAAAAGGGATGAGATCGAGCTGTAATGAGAGATTTTGAAAAATATATTCTAATGGAGATGGATTAGAACATCTATTATGATTACAGAGTTGCTTCTTTCGTGTATTAATTTCAGTTTGAATTACAACTGAGATGAGTGATGAGCTACTAGTTGACTTGATTCCATTGTTATTTCTCGACGACCATATTGGATTTTAAGATGGTGTGCTCTTCAAGACTTTTATTGTGTTTCTCCATGAGGTATAAATATGAAGCATCAATGTGAAGCTCGTTATTATCATCATGACATGATTATGCAAGACGATATTTTAGGAATTTCTTCTTTCCAACGTACCCCTTCACACATGACAACTCTAGCTAATCATAATAATGATGTCAATTTCCAAATGTGAAGATAAATATCCAAGAACCACACTAACATTGTTAGTGTTAGCCGCTATGCAAGCAGGTAATCAATTCCACAAAAAAGAATTGTGTTTCGTCTACACTGCCTACCTGCCTAAGTAGCCCCTATGCTGTGTAACTCATCGTGAACAATGAATTAATGATTTACAACAAAATCGGAGGAAATTGACTCAACTGACGTGAAAGGATTTTGAAGGATGATGGTCCAAACTGCATTATAAATTAGCACCTTTCAATTCCAATAATGTGAAAATTCCTATAAATACATACAACTCATAGACAAAATAAAGCTGGTTGTGGTGGCTAATATAACAAATATTTATTCATAATATTCATTAAGTGTTTAAGTAAAATAATGTGGAAAATGTAAGAAATTATTTAATTTTATGCCTTTTCTCTAAAATCTGACAGTTTTCGTGGTAGTTATGAAAAAACCAAAGTCATGTTTTTTTTGTCCTCTCCTGTTCAGCATAAATACCATTATTTGTTCGAGAGCACTCAAGGAGCTTCAATCAGTAGGGTCAGAAATGTAAACTGCGCCTTTTCTTCCCACCACCTGTTCCACTACTCACCCTTTCTTGTTCAGTTCAGGTCAGTCGTGAGAATTGGAATGAGGTGGTATATGTATATGTCACGCGAGCCACTTTGAATTCTTCCTTTCGCCAGCAAGATGGGGGCGGCAGCAAGACAATATTTGTTTTTTATTTTATCAATTCAAGGCTACGAAAACAATAAAAATAGATGGATAGCAACTCCACTCGAATAAAATCTTTAATAAATGTTCGTCTCCTGTAATGCTAAGGAATTTTCTTTCATTTCAACAATTCCCTTGAATGCATCCCTCTCATCTCGCCAAAAACACATAATATTTTTGACATTATGTAAATTTAAAATTAGACATGTGTTTTCAGACAAGGAGTTTAAGTGAGAAATTGTGTTGAAACCATGTAAACAATTTTTATTATGTGGAATGAACTCTGCAACACAATATTTATTTGTAATATGTACCTATTTTGCAAAAAAAAACTCTTTCAAGGAATGATCAATTTTTTCCTTTGTAGAATATAATATTTTTTTACTCCATCCAAAAGGATTTATTACTGTTTGGCACACAGAAAAAAAAACAATTTTTACTCAATTCTTCCATTTACTTTTTCCCCATGCTGCATTGTTTGCTCATTCATTCATTCAAAATGAGTGTTCTTGAGTAACCATTCATTTCCTTAATTTTACCCTAATGCTGAGCCCATGCGGAGAGATCAAGCAGTGGCCCTTCTTGTTTTTTAACCAAAAAGTAAGCAATGATGCATGTGCCGCATATAAGATACGCTTTTACGAGAAGAAGATGAGTCTTTACCCATCATATTATTAAATATTAAATTTCTATGATGAAGGAATATTTATTGTACGCTTTTTTCTACTCCTATTGGGTCATACGCATTTATAAACAATAAATTCACTTGCGTTACACTACTCATTAGATTTATCTATATTGTACCTTTTTATGAAAAAGCAAATGCTGCCGATAAAATAGTCAAGGTCAGTTGAATCCTATCCGGAACTTTTTTACGAATAAAATCACATTGTAAAAATTCAAAGGATGTTTTTATTACTCGACCTCTTTGCAATAATAAATAATAAATAACATTGTCTCAAATTTTAGAACCATATATTTTTTTATTTCATCTTGTTTATTCACGATAATTTTTGCTAGGTTGACGAAACAGAAGTATACAAAAAGGCAGTAATGAGTGATACTTTTTTCTTCTGATTTAATTCGCTTTAAACATATCATTTTGTTGTAGGGTTTCGTTTTCGTAACAATTTTCATATCAGATGCAGATAAAAAAGGGAGAAGGGTTGTGCATCTCTTGTGCAAGACCCGGTTGCTAAAACAATTCACTATGTTATTATTATTGGCTCACTGTGAAATTCATTTGAGATGGTGGTTAGACACGAGTTAAAAAACAGAAGGACAAAATGCATAGGATACTGCTCATTGACTTCAATTCATAAAGATTTAATGACTCTTTGAGTTTCCCCTTTTACTCCAGAGGAACAGAGTAGATTTTGTGTCATCAATGCAGACCTCTCTGTTGGATTACATCATACATGCCAGATTAAGAATTTGAGTGGGAGGGGAGGATAATAAAACATTCTCCGGAAATAAAAACAACCGTAAAAAATCTCCATTATCACATGTGGCGAACCATATATAACAAAAGTGCAAGCGTGAAATTGCTCAGGGTAGAGTTGCTGGGAGATTGGGACGAGAGGAATCTTCGTTATTAAAGATGTACATAGCGAAATAACAAAATGTCAGACTTGCAAAATCACATTGACTTTCTTCCAAGTCCTCTTTCCATCCACAAAAGCAAAAGGTGTCTGAGGTGGGGGCGGGACTGTGAAATGAAATCGATGATAAATACTCAGAAATTGTCTAAGCCCTCAAAGTCGTTAAGGTAAAGCGTTAAATCGTCGTTTAGCCTAAAGTCTTCTGAAAGGTGGATAAAATCCTTGATTTCTCTATTTAACAAGTGTACCTCATTCATATAGTTAAAATGTGTATTGGGTACACTCACATAAGAGGACACTACACAACCAAACATTTCGCATCATTGACTACCTTATCCCTGCTCATCTTTCCATTCCGAAAAACAAATTAAGCCTATTTACCCTTATTCCATTGAATTGACAAAAAGTTAAAATCAAGATAAGTAGCACATCCCATTAGGCACAGTATAAATCAACCGTGGAGTGAGAAGGGTACCTCATTTAAGTACGCCAAGAGTCCCAGTCAAACAACTTTAAAGGATTTGAAGGCCATTTCAGGTAGTTGTTTGCTATTCATCCGAACACCTCGGGACAGCACCCGCCATCCCCCAAATTTCGCAAGAATAATTCCTTTTCTCTCTCTCTCTCTCTCTAAATATCTATATGAATGGTATGAATACAAATCCAACAACACGTACTTTTTTTCATCACTAAATCCGTATTATTCTCTAAAGGGATGAGAATAAGTGAAAACGGATGCTAATGACAGAGTAGTGAGTAGTGAGCAAAGAGCTTTATATTGTGTTATTGATAACGACCAGTGTTAACTCTGACGCGGCTATATATCACTCGCTCATAACGCACGGATGCACTTTTTATATTCTCTCATGACATCTAACATGCATCTCTCATCTCTCTCAGTTATGTAAGGAGCATCCCTTTCGAGAGGATATGATGATGATGATGATGATGATGAGTAGTTCAACACATCATAATTTACGTCCGTATGAAGACGACGGTGGTGTTGTGTCCCTTCTAAAAAAAGTGAGCTGTTGTGTACATTGCATTATTTCATATTAGTAATATATATTGCACATATAAATACGCACATTCCTCCACCTCAACTGTAAAAAAGCGAAATTATGATCTAGGTTTTTTTTTCTCTTCCCCGAGACGATGATGATGAGAAGGTGGAATGAATGGGAAAGTTGTTGGATTTGGGACATGGATTACGTGATCGTTATATCAGAGCTATGACTCCTCAATTGTTAAAGGAATTGAGAGGTACTTGGGAAGAATGTTTGTAAGATAAGTCAAGTATAATACGAGGACTAAAAGTTTTGCTGGTGTGAGCACCAACCAAGATAATATTTAATGCCAAGCCCTCCATTGAGAGAGTGAAGGTAGCCCTTTTGAAACGGCTGAGTGGCTTACTTACATGGCAGAAAAGTGATACAAATGGTGGCACTTTGAATTCATTTCGTATTTTTGCCTATATTATAAATATACAAAGCAGACAACTGATTGATCATCATCGTCAGACTCATATTTTGCTGGGAATAACAATCGCCCAGAGGTAGAGAGGAGCTTGTCTGTGTAAAATCCTGTTTTTGTCCACGGAAGACAACCCATTGTTGCTAATAGAGGGTCTTCGTTTGGCAAATTTGATATTCCTTTATTTGCTCAATGCTCATTCATATGCGTGTTTATTCCTCAAAGTAATTATTGGTGGTTTTTGATGCAATCCTGTAATTTTATGAGAGTTGCGTATCAAATTAATGGGAATAATAATGAATAATAATAAACTAGTTGAGTTTTGGCTCCTGCACACGTTGTTAGCTTTAAAGTGGTCGTGCTCATTGTGCCAAAAAGTACACCTCATTGTTTTCCATTTGTCAAAGGATATTATGTTTCTCTTTCATTCCGAAAATGAGCCGTTTTCCTCGTCATTTATGTGGGTAATTTTATTCAGAAAAAAAGAATTTGGGAGTGAGCTCCACCATGTTTCTTATTTTTAGTTGAAATTAGCTTTCTATTAAGAGTACACATTAGCCAAATGATGATCAGATAAGGGTGATGAGATGATAATGAGAAAGACTTTAGAGTAATGAGATGATTAATGCATAAATGTAGCATGCTGTGCGATCCAATTTTGCGCAATATTATAATGAATTGCCTAATAACAACCCTTTAGCACACTTTTACAGATGAAATGGATGAGCAATCCCAATCACACTGTAAGTCACATGCAAAAATTAATTACGAACTCATCCACCTATTTTTTGTCTGCTTCCTCACAAGACAGGTTTCTTCTTGGAAGGGATCTCAATACCCCCCATCCTAAACAATCCCTAGATTCCAGAATCTTCTCCCCAAACAATATTTCCTAAATATAGTCACCCCCTACATCAGATAAGATGCTTTCATTTTCCACCAAAAATATCTGCTTGAGGCCTATTGTGAAATTTCAAAATTCTTTCAAAAGGCCTGCCGTCATCACTCTTTTTTTCAATCTACAAAAAAACCCCTAGGACTAAAAACGGTCATCTAATTCGTTAAAAAACCGTTGTCATCTTGTTTCCAAATCTCTAACAAGGAAACCTCTCTAACATAGATAATCAACATCCCCAAGCCTGACAAGGTATATTTGCCCCCTTAAAAAGGAAAAAAATTAACGGCTAAATGTACACACGTGAGACAAAGTGGACGCCTTCAAGTACGGTATCATCATCTCATACATCATCTCCCAATCACTGCTAAATCACAAACACAAACTGAAGCAATGAAGCAGGAAAGGAGACTGTTTTTTGGTGGCTCCCAACTCACACCATGACTCTACCTATGTGCATGCGTCTGCAACTCTCCCACTGAGAGAATTGAAAGGGATGCGCTTAACATAACATGGTTGGATGGACGTTACTAAACTGACGATAATTTTCGGCGGCTGGTACAGCGGTGAAGTTATAGCGCGTTCAAACAATACACTTTTAAAAAAGACGAAAATGACCACAGCATATGGGACGGTATATCACAGTTATATAACGTTGACATGTAACCTTGCATCAGCATGGCTTCACGGAGAGATGTTCGTCTTCGTGTGCGAGATGAACCGCATTTTGCAGTAGTTCACCCTATACTAATTCCCCCGTCACTTTCCTACATAGATAGAGTTGTACATTATGGAATATTATGTCTAGTGAAATATACATTATCTCAAATGCCTACATTTGCTGAATCCTGCTAATTTTTTTTGGTATTTAAAGGATCACATCTTCAGGGGGTCTTCACAGTGGCTAGAAAATTACCCTCTGAGCCAGTTTAGCTCTCCGATTTAAAATCAAAAGTATAGAAGCACTTTGAGTGGATTTCATTTCTTGGAAGAAACACGTTGTGGAACGTTGTCAAGTCGTTGAAACTACATTTATCTTCGTACAGTGTGCATTTTTTCTCAATTTGCCTTTCAAGTGATTCTTTCTATTTTTGTGATCTTTTTTCGCACCGATCTTCAGGAAAAATGAAAGCTCAAATCCTTTCAGTTGGACTGGTTCTCGTGGCCATTTTAGGGTTTGCCACAGCCCGCCCTCAAGACGCTGCAGAGGAAAAATCAGAGCCGATGCCTGTAAGTTTCTTTTCAAAATATTTGTTCCATCAGTCTCAAGCTAGAGTATTAGGTTTGTAGGGAATTTAAATGCATTTAAAGCTCAATTTTAAGTTATTCTACTAAAAACAATTCGCAGTAACTCAACCTTCCTACTCAATCATAAAGCATGCAAGTTGCAAAAAAGTCAAAATTTTCTTTTAGGAAGTGATGAAAAATCAGAGAAAAAACTTGAATATTTGAAGGCCATTGCTAATCATTGTCATGATCTTGTCGCATCTTCAAAAATTCAATATTCCAAGCCAAATCAAAACATTCTATACAATAACAGGTCGGATGCTTATATCCATCTTGTCTCTATTCAAATTAGTATTCTCTCACAATAATAGCATCAGGTGTTAGGGCCAAACCCCCATGTTTTTTTACTTATTTTTCATCCAAAGCAATAAAATAGGTAAAATGCCAAATCAGCTCGTTGTGTGCCTTTGACTCTTAATCAAAACGCATTGAACATGTTTACAAACTGAATGGTCAAGGCAAAAAAGTGAGCAAGTTGACCATTCATCATGTATCCCTCATCATTGAATAAATCATCATACATAAACATTGATTCAGACAAAACAACTCTCAGTTACCCTTCCTTTTCCTCTCGTGACTTACTCCTCTATACCTGAGTAGCATTACGATTCCCTTAGAGTGAGTCATTCAATTGAAATCCCCATTTTCAAAGTCGCACGTGGTCAAACAAAGAAAAAAAATGGGACTCGCTCATCACTCTCTGACGACAAGCATGTAACCCCTGTGGGAGGAAAGTTGTCATTGTAGTTTTAATACCTTATTATTCAGTCAGTAAGTTTGAAAGGCTAATTTCTTCTTTTTTTTTCAAGAATTTATCAAAAACAAATACATCGAAAAAAATCCTTATACGGGACTAAGGCAGGTTTTCCCACTGCATTCTGCTTTCTTACATCTCCTCAAGGTTTTCCACTTCCTTTCGCTTCATATGACAAAGAAATGCTACGCTGAAGTTGAAACTTAAAGATATACCAAGTAATCTTCTCTTTCTTCAGAGGTGACTTTGACAAGCTTTGAAAGTGACTAGGGTTGCGTCACACATGAAGAATGGAGGGAAGGCAGTTTTTTTCTGTCAGAGGCGATATGAGTTTCCTTCAAAAAATTTAAAAAAATAGGACTTAGTTGCCCTTGAGGTTTATTTTTGTCTGTGGGGTTTGGACTTAAGAGAATATCATTGTTAGCTTTCCTTCAAGCACCTACTTAACATTAGATTGTCGTCAGGTATCTCTAAAGTTTTACATTGGTTTGCTAATATCATCATCTCACGAGTGGTATACCATATCCCCTCTGGCTTGGTATTTAGCAAAGTTTGAGACAGCATCTTCAATCCCCGAAAATGAAAGTCTTGATGTTTTCCCATTAGCACCTCGTGCTAATTTACTTCAAGTAATTAGTTCACCAGGCAGGGGTAAAATTGCAGATGGGGCTGGGGTAGTTTTAAAATAATTAATCATATCATCACCTCTCCGCTAATGAAGCAGGACACATCACCAGGGTAGATATAAGGAAGCACTAAACTTCCTCATCAAGTAAAATACGCAATAATGCAACAAAATGTAACATGTTACATCGTCCCGTTCCCATCTTCCACCGCTCTATCCAAGCGTACTATAAATAATTACTGTTAAAAAAATTAGAAAGGCAATGAGTCCTCATGAATGCTCAAATCTACAGGCATAAGAGTCATTGACAATATTATAGATTGAAATTTGCAATTTGACAAGATACCCATAATATGGTATTGTGTTACCACAGCCGATCATCTCTTACGAGTGCGTTTCATTATCCTAATAAAAAATTAGTCAAGTATTATTAGTTATTGCCAAATACAATATGCTCACCATGCATTCGACATATAAGTCGTTAATAATGATCCATGTTACAAAAGTGCATGTAGAGGCTAGAGAGACACGAAAATCAAAAACGCGATAGGATCGGATAATCCACAGGTTGCCATCATCCTCTCTTTTGTCCTCTTTCCTCCAAATGTTCTTCTCTTGTCTTGATGATGGTATCAAAGAGGACAATATTGTCTTTTGGTGAGTGAGCAGGCAAAAGTAATTAGTTATAATCCACAAAGCACGGCGGAAGCCGTGCAAATTTGCAAGATGTTCAAGGGAGAATTTAGTCACAATAATGTTGCATGTTATCTAGTCTTCATTGTTTTGTAAAAGGGAAAAGAAGGAGAAAAATCATGATAATTAATCATTCTTCTCCGAGGTTGCTACAGAATGATCAGCTATTATTAATTTAGATGGACATGAATCCAGGTGTGTCATTGGTATTTATATTTAGGAGGTAGGGTATCCTGAGAAAGAAAAAAACTGTTTAGTGAAAAAATATTATTCGTGAACGAATTTTCACAACCACAATTTTTCCTCAACTTTATGGGTGAATGTTAATCAGGTATTCAAATCACGGCCCGTTTTCGATTCTCGATGTAGGATAAATTAGCACACTTTTGAATCTGATGATTCATCCCATTTTATTCACACGGCTGTGACTCTTCATTAAACATGTAAATCAAGTAGAGATAGATGTGTTTTTTAATTGGCTAACATATAATTTACTCTATTTCCTAATCTCATTTGCTACCTCATCAATCAACTAGGCCAGTTTTCTTGCAGATTGAAAGCAAAAGTTTCTAATGCGATATGAATAAAAAGCTTACTAGAGAGGTCCTTTTTTGTCTTTTATTACGAAATCCAGACTGCCACTAGCACGGCACTGTGGATGTTACAACATCAAAAATAAAAATGTTTTGCCATAAACAGCAAACTAGGATAAACCGGCAGGCACACTAGGGCACTTTTTTCAATCCATATGAGAGGATTCCACCCGGTTCTTTCCTTTTGTATGGCACATTAAGCAAATCATATTCACTGTCAATCAAAATAATGACTTAAGTCATGCTGCTCATATCGGGCCATTTTTAGTAACAAAATTTATCATAAAGCACGCCAGCAGAGTGCCAGGGATTCATGTGAATGTGCAAAAGGGAGAATAAACTCGACATGATTATATCTGACCAATGTATCTTTTACAAGTCATTTCAATTTTCTCTACTGGTCATCATGCTCGATAGATATCCCTTAAAAACTAATTTTAGTCAGGAGCACAGCTAATACAATGCTACTGTTACATGAACCAAGTTTCCTCGTTTTTCCTTTCAGCCTTTATATTTATCACTGATAGCTCTGATCCTGTTGTCTATCTCGGCATCTCCATTGTTATCGATTGTTATGTAATGCTAGAATGTATTTCTACAAGTAACCCTATTCCATTTCTTGTATGACTTGGACAACTGACATGAGCTTCACATTTGAGGTGCAATTTGCTAAGTATAAAAAAGGAGAAACAGACTGTGGTGATAATAATGATGAGAATGGTGATATGGAGTGAGGAAACCATTGACAGATGATTATCCCGTGTGTTGCATCCCATAACATATAAACCAAGCCTTTCATTCATGTTCTTCTCAATACTTCAGTTTGTTAGGTAAATAGCCCTTTGTTGAAACCTATCTTGTCATCATCCGTCTCCTTTGTCTACTTGCCGTACAGCATAGCAAACAGCTTCTATTTAAATTCTTCACCATGATCATCATAATCTTGACGGTAACACGATCATCTTGAATTTTCAAACTCTCCCATAATCTTGTCACAATCTTCATTATAAGGAGGGTGGTTCCCTCCTCCGCAAACACACAATGCAGCATATCCGACGCTTAAGAAATGTAAATGGTATATTTCTCCTCATAAAATTAGTCATAAAATCCACCCTAAACTTAATTTACTGGTAAGCTCGTAAAACCGTAAATTTCATTCCCCACGCTCTTTATTTTAAGGCTGGTCTTTCGCACTGATAATTATTAATTAACGAGAAAATTAATCCGCCCTTGTGTGCATGTTAAATTTATTACCTTTATGCAATCATCCTTAAAAGTTAGCTTTTAGAAACGTGACCATTTCACGAATGAACTATTCTTGAACATGCTACAAGCTTTAGTGCGGTTTTAAAATATGGTTCAACTCGTAGAAATTCGCACATTTTGAAAGTTGATTGTCCACAACTGTTCTCGATATTATCCACCTCTTTGAACAATTATGATTGAGGATGTGGATGAAACGTGTAATTAATGACGACGCTAAAAAATATCCGTCCGTCTAGTCATTGTGTTCCTTTGATAAGAGTTGAGTTTCGGGTGTGCATATTTAGAGATGTGTAATCGCTGTCAGTGTATTAGCAGCTTTCTCAGTTGCAACTTTCATCCCTTTCTTATAATCACAGTAATCTTTGATGGTGATTATGTGGAATAAAAGATGACAGGATGATGTTACAGTTGGAGTGAATTCCTTTAATTTTTAATATACCCCACTACACCCATTTTTAGTAGGCCACTTAAAATATCTCACAATGGCCTAGACAACCCTTCTTTTTTCTTCCGGCTTCCTTTTCGGATATTACTCCAATAGCTTGCACCTATTAAGAAAATGAGAGGTACTTGAAGGAACAATTGACACAAAATGAAATTTATTTCGTTGTATGAGCTACTTCATTTCGCAAAATGGACTAGTAGACGAGCATACCCCACATGGAGCCTGTCATAATAAATCCTACAAGATATAAATTCGATTTCAATTCAAACCCTAAAATGTGTCTTGTAAATTTCGACATCATTTTTTTACTCCAAGTATACCACTAGTACAAAAAGTGGATTAAATGACCATGCAAAAAATCTTTTATCTTTATTGCGAAATACAAACCCATATCTGCAGAGATGGATGTATCAGTGGTCAAGTTAGAAAAATAAAATTAGCGAGAGAAAAATTCCTGGCATTTCATTTTTTTGTTTGCTTGTCGAAAAAAACCATGCATGAATGGATCAATTCTATGGAGCATCAAGAGAACGACACATATTACACAGAGTGATAATGAGAGAAAATCAAATGGAAAATTTGGGTCAATCACTTTAAATTAATTCAAATGAAGGATAATAAGTGTAGCGCATTGGGTCAGAGGATTATACTCGTGGATGAAATTAGCATGTCATTATCGATTAGATTAGTATGCGTGCTTTAAAACTCGGGAATAATTGCTCACGAAAGGATTCTACCTGTGTTCTGATTTTTTTGTATTTTTTCTCTCACTGCCTTCCACAGTACAACTACAACTGGGAAGTGAACGATGAAGAGTCTAAAAGCTACTACGGTCACGAGGAGAAAGGCACTGAAACTGGGAGGACGGAAGGGAAATACTTTGTTTGGCTTGCTGACGGACGCCTAATGACTGTCGAATATTACGTCGATGGGGAATCAGGTTTCGTGCCAAAAATCACCTTCAGCGATCCCAACTTCGCTCCTCCAGCGGCTGCCGCTGCTCCTTCTCCTGCGTAAATGTGAAGATTTTGTTGAAAATTTAGAAGTAGGAAAAAAAATCCCCCTTTCAAAAGTATCAAATATCCCGACCATACAATATATAATAATGAATAATACATATAGATAAGATAGAATGACTGAAATGTGATTATTTTTGTAAGCCTACAAAATACACTTGACATTTTTTTACTATTTTTTCTAGTGAAGTTGATGTATACTTTTTTACAAAGAAAAATGCAAATGATTATTACTATGTTTTCCCTTTCAAAGTTCACTTGTCTATTTACTCTATTTTCGTTAAATGAGTTCGTTTTAGTTGATAGATGCAGAGACAAACTTAAGCGCGTGCATGATACACATGCTCTGACAAGGGAACAAGAATGTCAGTGGAGTTGTGTAACCTGTGAAAATAAAAAGAAAGCCATGACAGTTTTTTGTATGTAATGTTTTAGATTATAAATAAAAAAAGAAACCCGTCTTTGTAAACATTTTGTTGTAAAGGTTCACTTGATTTTCTGAGAATTCATTGATTGTCACTAGCAATTCCCATTTGTGTCATGAAATGGTCTACCTCAAAGGGGTCACCGTCACAATGAGCAAATCCAGTACGAGAGAGGATTTCGCAAATGAAATCAATACAAAAATCAGAACTTTTTTCTCCAGGGAGCAATACATTACACCACCAGAGTTACCCATTCTTTCTTTAAAGACAATGGAATATGTAATGTGACAGATATATGAAGTTTAGCCAACCTTGGACTCTATGTTGCTATAAGAGAGTAGATGCATGAAAAGGGGCGATTAATTAACAAAAACCTTTCATCCGTCTCCATATCTCGTTCTACTTGTTCGTAATCCACCTCATGCAATCCAAGTCCCGGGTGATTTATCCTTCTTCTTTTCCTCCGTCGTGATTTCCTTAGCGTTCCTGATGTAACGCAATTATTAGTGAATGGGGAGGACATATGAGGTAGAGTGAATACGGAGAAAGAGAAGTAATGAGGACAAAGGAGGTAAGTGGTACCGGCCTACGACCAGGATCCAATAATCAATGTTTTTGTCCATCAACATTCTGGGAAACATTAACTTTCCTTCACCATTTATTACCACTTTGATGAGAAGGATAATGAGCCAAGGTGGAGGAATGCGTCTGCCCAAGTGGGTGAACAGAGGTACACAAACAATAAAAAAAATCGACCCTAACCGGAAGTTTGCCCACGCATCACAGGATTTCAGAGTAAATTCCAAGCCCGCATCCGATCACTACGATGTTGATGATGATGATACACATTCCCAATTTTTGTTTACTTAATCACAACAGTAGTCACCAATTCAATGTGTACACCTCCAACTCTGTAAAACGGAAGGGAGACAGATAGTATGAGGGGCACACAGCACGGTGCAATTCTACAGGGTAAACACGTAAAGCACACATCATTAACCCTGATCTAATTTAACTCCATGAATGAACACAACATAAAGCCGATGCTATGCTTGACTAAGCAATAAAAATTATCCACATGGTGCTCTCCTCCAAAGTGGTTCTGTATTTCATTTCTTTGTGAACCTTGAGAAAATCCTTTGTTCAAGTGGAAACAAATGCAAGCCATTGTGAAATTTTACTCATCCCTAGACACAAACGTCATTCGAGTGCAGTTCAAGCAGCTACAGCTTTGTGAACGTTTTGCCTGTAGTATTTTATTGAACCCAAATAATACTAAACACCCCAGGCAGGAAACTCGTAAAATTCTACCTTGGACTTCAGACGCTGCAGACTTCAAACTTTACTCAAGCAAAAATAAAAATAAATCTAACCCACCTGGAGCAAACTTTTCTGGAATTTCTCTAGAAAATTATATTTTACCATTTTACCTGAGGGCACGGTCCACCTACAAGATTTTCCTTTTAAAACATTTGTGTATTTTTATGAGTAATTCCTTTCACGCCATGGGTTGAAAGGAACACCAAGATAACACAATGTTAATGACGATTCCTTAAAATGACTGTGTATAAATTCCCTAAATTTTATGGGTTTCACGCCGTCTATACTTATGTTACCTCAAATGTTTTATTACAAAGAAAAATAGAGTAATTGCTCTTTTTGTAGTGACTAGAATTATTATTATTTTTTATGCAAGCGCGCCTCACGGCATGTAAAATTATCACACATAACGTTTACACATATGTATCAAAAGAAAGCTTTTAAAAAAGTTACACTTGGACATTTGAAACTGTGTAATGTAGCCCCTGCATTAACAAAAACGGAATCAAAGCAACAATTTCTTTTCTACTAATTACCCCTGCTTCCTTTCCCTCATATTATTTATTGTTTTTCTCTGCCAAATCTAGACTATCCAAAATTCCTACACTAATTTTCATTTGCTGACTTATTTATTATCCCGTTATAGTATATTCACAATACCTTACAAAATGTTTTATTTTTTGGCAAAAAAGTGCGTGCTTTATAATTACAACTCATTCCAACCCCTAAAGGCATAAAAATGGTCGGGGTCATGACTCTATATGATATGGTGTGTACCGCAGAGAGAAATGTTTAAAAATAAATGGATATTGTGTAAAATATAAATATACCTATATATATGCATAAAATGTGTAAAATATTTACACACGAGTTGAGAAAATGGAGAGAGGGATGGTTTTTTCTCTCATATTGATTAGATTAGTCAGAAAGATAAATTATCGAGCGAAAACAACAAAATGCAAGGTTTGTAGGGAGTAGCGGGAGGGCGGTGCTCTGTTATTATTCCAATGACTGTGAGATTACAGGGATGTTGACGACGACGACCATGATGGAGTATGTACCACGCATAATGAGAGCGACAGTCGTTGAACGTGGAAGTGAAAAAAATGTTGGGTTTCTAGGAATGTGAGTAAAATTTCCACACTCAACGCTGAACACATATTCTCCAGAAAAGGAATGAAACCAGAGAGGCAATTGCAAGTATAAAAATGTGGAAACCAAACTCTTTTTCTCTAATCGCTGGAATCACAATATTCACAATTCTCCCACTGGAGTTGGAATGACAACATCCCCAAGTAAATATTGATGATAAAAAGAAAGAAAGGTTTTTTACAATTATCTGAACGCACGCACAGTCTAACAAGTTAACATGACTATCAACAAACCATGTGCATGCATATATGTACATGCGTACATTATTCTACGCACACCATGTCAAAAGTGAAAAGTTGCAAGTTTCCCTGTCAATGGGGCCATACATACATACATAAATTAGAAGGGGATGTTAATCGAGTAGATTATTATATCTATGAAGAGAAAAAACGCTAGTGTTAAGCTTTTTGTTTTGCGTTGGCATTTTGATGGTGTGTATCGTATCCTGGATACCTGTATGGAACCAGCCAACAAAGCCACTCACACAACTTCACTCTAACCAGGTAGTCAAGTGAGTTGGAGTCGTATTTTCAAAAGGGAGATTAATGCATCAAGTTCAATCAGATATTTCGTCTCTCACTCTCTCTGCTTCCTTATTATAGAACAAGTCTACCCACTTTTTTTATTTGTATATATTTACTGCAAAAAGCTAACTGTGACTGGGAAAAAAGAGAGTAAAACGTTTCCACTCATGATGTGGTGCAAAAATAGATAAAACTTTGGTAGTTACATTTTCCTCTGCGTTTCCCATTTATCTACCGATACCCACCTTCACAATATCACACAATCCCTAATCCCTACACATTTCGTATTTGTTCCTCCCATTTAAATAATCGTATAGTCCATTTGACATGTTTCAAAGTCAGCATTGTTTTTCACCAAAAAGAATTTCAACTTTCGCTAAATTCTCACAAAGAGGGAACAAGCCTATGAAAAAAAAAGTTGGTCAGTTGGAAAGCATTGACAGGTGCAAAAATAGGTAGCTCTTTTATTATTCACCCTCTCTCCCTCCATTCCACGCTAATAACCATCATCATCAGAACTGCTCTAGAGAATAAGCCAATTTACTGTATTTGCATCGTCAACCTCTACACACCTGCTCTATATGTATCCTTTTAATCTACACAATTCACAAAGTCATATGGAAAATCATGGAAATGATAAATCCCCTCAGGAAAAAAATATCCCAATCTACATTATGCACTACTTGATCAAAATCCTGTTATTTTCTCTTTCACGTGGTGTGTACATTGAGTACACACATAATACTTCCGATATTTACTCGTTTCACCTATGAGCTCCTCCAACATTGGATTCACTCGTATACCTTTTTTCCTTAAACTGGTCAAAGTCACAACGATACTGAAACATTTATGAAGATGGGAAAAGGACTTTATACGACGACTTTTTTGCATGCATTATGTACACCAGTCAAGTTACCTGTGTAGTGTTGTACAGGAGTCAGTGTTGTGTTGCCTTTTTTTATTTAGGAGGAAAAAATTGCTACATAACTGTTCCAGCAATTTTTCCAAAATAATGGATATGCATACATCGTGAAACACACGGGAGGATACATAGGACCAGGACATGTTTCAGTTGGGTCGTCCACTTTGTCACATTTCAACTCTTTTATAATACGCCTTCGCAATATCCACCGGGAGGTTTTCTCTGTGTTCGGTGGAATATGAGAAGGAACAACTAAAAAATGTTCACCAGTGGCTCGTGAACGTTCCTCCAGGTAACATGCACGAGCACTACCGCATTTCCCATTTAGGTACTCTATGTCGCTGTACCTTGCGTATCCACTGTGAAGACTTTTTTCACCTGGAAAAATAAATTACCATTGCAGTGTACTCTACAAATCCACATTCATAAAAATTCCATTTAAGTTCTCCTCTTGTTTAACATTATCAGACTCCCTCCCTCGTGAATGATGCGTTTTTATTAATATTTATTGCACCTCGTGCCTCTACACACTTCCTGGAACGTTTTTTCTCTGTCGTTAAAACGCAAACACAAAGTTTGGAGGAGTGGGAGAATCCAATTTATTTATAACGTGTTTTAGGATAAAAAAGAGTTAAGTAGTGAGTGACTCAACTTGTGAGCTATTTTTTACACAATTCCCTATAGTATCCCTATTACTCATGCATATTACATCATTCACTGACCTATTCATTATTGCAAGCTAAGAACATGAGAATTTGGGTTTGGTGATGTTTTAAATCTTAAAATGAAAGCATTACAAGACAAAAACTGTCACAGGAGGTGTATACCTAAATATTTGTAAAAAAAAACTTGAGAAACGTCCAGCAACTAAAGAACATTTTTAATTAAGGAAAACTGCCAACTGTCATTAGATTCATTACTTTGTTGGATAATGGACCGAGGTGGTTGTACGGCGTGACAAGTAATTAAAGAAATTGAATAACCTGTCACCACTCACTTCTCCATGTAATCTTCCACTCGACAAAGAAAAGACTGTATTTAGTCTGTGTTCAGGTGGAGTGCGTGTCTACGCTGGAAGGGGAGAAGTGAAATAGGTTCGAGAACAAAATTACAACTGGAATAAGCTGACAATCCATGTATTGAGTGATAATAATTCTAAACGTTTCACTCCCCTCCCTCATCATCATTGTTGGCAATCGAAATGCTCACGAACATAAGATTACTAAGGGACGAGGTGAGAACGGTTAACAGTGAGGTAGTTTTTGTGCATGTGTGACTTTTAACGTGTTTTACTCACCGGTTTCCATTCCGTGATTATAAACGTTTAAAATGCGAGAGTGCGGTAGCACAATGGTAAAAGAAAAACGGGCATTACTACTCTAGATTTTTTTATTTAAATTTGATTGGGCTCCAGAGTAGAGGGAATATGCAGTTGAAATGTTTCCATTGATTTTTTTTGAGTTTGTGAGCTGGGAAAAAGTGAATACGAAGCTGCATTCTCACTGTAATAATGATGACAAACATAGGCAATTACGTTGTTTCCTCGCGACTTGTCAATTATTGACATCAACAACTGCAGCACACACATAGACGCACGTATTCTGTTGTGTTGTATTTTTTCAGTTTCAGCCTTGCTTTTTCCACGCATCAATAATGTAGACAGGTGGACCGGACACAAGCTTCTCGTTGTCAGTGGATGGAAAGTGGATTAATAATGATCACTCGTTATTTCTTACATATAAGCCAAGATTGGTGGTGAGACTGCTGTTGTCGTTGTGAAGGAAGGAGAGAAAGTAGTTTCTTTCTTCTGTCAAGGAGACTTCTTCAGCCTACTTGTTCCACTACCGGTTTCCGGTTTACTCTCGTTGCGTTAAGGAAAAGTGAAATAATGAATAATAGATTGTGTCTTGAATATAAAAGAAATTATTAAGTGGACTTTTCCAGAATAATAACGAAATGATGGTGAATAATACATTTTTTACTTTCTGCAATATAACCTCACTTCATCCACTGGCTTCCAGGTTCATTGCACTTTTGTAGAGAACTAGGAAGTGGAAGTGAGTTTTTTGAAGGGAAGCTTGACAGTGTTTAAGAGAGTAGATAAGGATATGGGGTTAGTTTCTGAGATGAGATGTTATAAGAAAATTAAATATAAGATGTGTAGCATCAGTTCATGGATAAATTATGCCACAGTTTGTAATGAGATCAGTGACTTTTGTAGGAATTCGAATGAGGATAGTTGATTGTTAAAGTGTTTAACAGTGCTTTCTGTAGGGATGGCAGTTCCTTTCTGTTTTCTCCAGTATTTCCTCCTTTTCTTATGCTTTTCTGGAGTTAACCAGTTTGTAAATCCTTCGTCAGATTCAGGTAAATTACAAAAATCAAATTGTTTTTGGAATTCATGAAGCCTGTTCAATCATAACTATTTTCTAGTCCTGATGATGAAGGAAGATTAAACCTTCGAAAGCTTGACATTTATATTCAAAATGTTATCATCCGCTGTAACCGTGTTTAATTCTTCAAATATAAAAATCAAATTGTAAATATTTTGCAGCTGTAAGAGATTTGTAATAGATTTAAGAAAAGTTTACTATTTTTTTTTCCTTTCAGGATTGTCTATAGGAAGTGGAATGGAGCCCGAACCAGAATATCCTGAACCTTTGGCAATGGAGGATCATCGTTTTTACATGCACAGAAAGGCAGCGGTTCCACCGTCGCATGCAGACCCCATTCAAGAACCCCTAAGGCGACATTACAAGTATGCGTCTAATACGTTATTTTTTTTAAAGAATGCACAGACTAATCTTGAATGTGTACTAAATTTGACGTAATAAATGATAGACTGGAAGACTTCCTCTGGACCGGGTCTGGTGACGGCCCAAATCCCTCGGAATTGGATGGAGGTCTCGCTTGGGAAGACAACGGCACTCCTAACAGTCCTGATTTTAGTGGACAGCAGTCTCGAAGTTGGATCAGAGTGACAAAAACAATGACCCTATATCGTACTGTTCTCACTACAATATACCCCATAGAAATGACCCCTACAGTTATATCCGGCTTACCAATTCAGCCGACTCCATATTTAAGCTCGCCAAGTTTTCCTGATCCTGGAACAGTCGTAGTATCCGTGTCCCCGTCGTATTCTGACGAGTTACTTTCAATGCCTTCTGGAATGTGGGCAATGACTCCGTCCTTCATTACGACTCCAGAACCTACCAAAGTTTTCCAAAGTTCGCCATCCCCCTCTTCCACTGCCAGCACAGGTGTTCAAGACAACTTTTCTGCTGAGTCGACTGACCTCGTGTATTGGATTCAAACCAGTATTAAGGCAAACGACTCCGTGATTCGTGATGCTCCGCAAGTCTTTCAGACGAACATGCAGAAGAGCCTTGCTCGCGTGTACGCCGTTGTTTTCAAGCGACACCTTCTCTCAACCCTGGGCGTTCGTCCTTCTGGAAAGGGTTCTAATCGGAAGAAACGGCGAAGTAGCAAGGAAGACAGTCCTGATGGGAATTTCCAATGGTTGTATTCCGCTCAAAGTGCCATGAGTCCTAGCCAACTGAAGCGTTTGGAAACAACAGCAATGAATGTGACTGTGAACATCTTGAACATAACCAGCAATGAGCCGCATGCAACCCAACTAGATGTAAAATATATCGTGCTCGCAGAAGGCACTCCAGTTCCAGCCTTTTCTGCTGTCAAAGAACTCGATTTAATGAGCAAAGAAGAGATGGAGCACGAAATCGGCTACAAGATTATTAACAAGAAGGCTGAAGGTAATTACGATGACCCGATTAAAGAAGCATGATTAAGCTAACGTAAGTTTTATTTCATGCAGCTCTAGTGGCAGGACCACCAGAGCAAATGACGAGAAATGAAAAAATGGTAGCTACATCACCCTGGTTAATTGTCGCCATGACCACAATCTGCCTTTTGGTAGTCCTTCTCGTACTCATTGCCTTTATGGTATGGAAATGGAAGCATAACCGATTGGGAGACAGTAGACGTCTTCCCGCATCCATTTCAACCAGGCCACAGTCAGGTATCGAAATTGAAGAAGGAGTCATCAATCCTGCTTTTCATGGCACTCCGGTACATCATCATCATCATAAATATCAAAACTTTCCAAGTTTCTTATTCAAATTTTTACCATTAACAAATTCTCTCTGTTCCAACGTATTTTCTCTTTCAAACTTGCAATCTTTCCGCTTAAATTTTTTAAATAGGATGAGTTTAAAATGTTTTGGAGATTTTTTTTCATTTTCTATCAACCTTTAAATTAATATGCTTCAATTCCAGCAAAATATTGACAAACATTTTTAATCAACGATAAACTTAAACTGATACATTTTTACAGTAGAGTATTTACGCCATTTGGGTGTGTTGTGCTATTTGAAATGCTTTCTGTCGAACCCCATTTTGGGAATAGCTTCTATATTGGAAATTCCTTTTTCTCTTCATCATTTTGTAGGGCTTTAAAATTTTAGAGCTAAAATTTGGAACGTATTTTCTTGAGGTCAAGCTCGCTCAATGGTAGGGTTCTTTTCATAGCATTGGATATTATGGTGGTTGGATATTATTATATCATGCATCTTTGCTCACTCTGCTAAGCTTTTGGTATTCTTGTAGTGTTTCATATTTACAGGTAATATATTTGTATCAGTTTTAATATGCAATGCTGGTAAAGATAACTAATATAAAGTGATTGGTTCATTAGAAACACGCCATATGTGATCACTTAACTGCTTATATTCTTATTCTCCTTTACATATTATATTTCTCTATCTTTTGGTTGCTTCTTCTCTCAATCCTTCACTAACTATAAATTCTTGATACTAACTTGATATTAGTATGACATCATTTTAAACTTAACTTTTATGCTATATCAGAGCCGTACAGGGCGCGGAGGGATTCATGAGCAGTCACCTAGGTCTAGCCCAGCGTCGAGTCTTTTAGCAAGGGCGAGGAAAATCAAAAAGATTTCAGACGTTCTTAGTAAACACGGATCCCGTTTGGAATCAGGTAAAACAGACGAGAAAAAACGCAGCCATAAATTTGATCACGAAAACTCTCCAACATCATCGGAAGATTTGCGAGTTCATAAAAGGCCAATCACCTCGAGCGAAGGTAGTGCTGAGTGGAAAGAGTTGTTGGCTGAGCCAAAGCCAAAAGGAATTGGGAAAGGATCTTTAGCATCATCGGCACGAGCCAGACAAAGAAGTCCAATGCGTGGAAAAGTTAGCAGTGGTACAAAACAAGATCGAAGGGACAAGGATATAATAAGGCGCAGACGGAGAAAGTCCCAAATCAGCAAAGAAGAGGCTACTTTGAAAACAGACGAATCTGAAATGTCACAATCCTCATTAGAGGGTGAGAATTTGGAAGAAAGTTCAGCTCAAGATGCAGGACCAAATCCCTCTCGAGGAATGACGGATGCGATTAGCTTAGGGAATTTGGATATTTGCCAAGATGCGATTGCACAAACGCCTAGTGATTATGCAAAGAGGATAGTTCCTTGGAAAAGGCCAGGCTCTGCAGTCGCAGGTCAAAGTTCTAAAGGAGGTGGACCAGATGGCGGAAGTCGCAGACCAGGCTCTCGGGTAGCAATGCCGGAGACAATAGAAGAAATTCCTAGCTTTGATTTGACTGAGGATGATGACGGGATTAAAGAACAAGATCGGGAATTGAGTGAAAAGAGCTTTGATATGAAAGATTCCCCAAGAAGATCCGACGCGACACCGGACACAAAAGATGCTCAAGTACAAACTCCGACGAGAATCTCGAAAACCGCAAGTCATAAAGCAAGGGCAGCTCCAAAACCAAGAAGGAGCTGGAGAGGTTCTCCAGGTGGACCATCAGAATCTGTAATCTCAACAGAATCCGAGGAAATTGTTGAGGTTCACCACATCAACTCCTCAATGTCAGACGATCAGAACCCACTGGGAAGGATGAGAAAGCGATTCCATCAATTTTTAGACGACGCTTTCAATGTTATGGGTAAGTCTTAAAACTAAAATGAGTCACATAATATTGTACATATGAGTAAGCTGAACATTTCAAAGCACCAGGTTATGTTTCAGGCAATAATAAACAAACCGATCCAGACAACAAAGCTGAAACACAATCCGCGAAAGTGTCCATATGCCATGAAGTCGTAGAAACCGAGACTGAATGGCGCCCCTGGACATCTCACGTAATCCGTGAGGAAACCTTGCAAAAGCTAAAACGTCCAAAGTCTGCTGCAGTTCCTATCGGCCCTCCTAAACGAGCATGGACTGCGAGTTCAGAAAGAAAAACACATTCTGCGAAAAGCAAGCCAAATTTGGAAGCCAAGTCTGCAGGATCCACCTCTCGAGTAGCTAGCACAGTTGATATTCAAGAAAGCCATAGACCAACCAGACAATCCAGTCAGTCAATGATTGAGGACGAAGACGAGTCATACGAAAAGACTTCCACTTCGTGTAACACTGCACGTGATGATGTTCGAACTCATCTAAATAAAGGTGGTGGCAATTCCTCGGGCAGCGCCAACACCTCAGATCAAAGCCAAAGCCATTCTGTCATTTTGTCACCAGCCTTTATTTTCCCGCAGTATCCTACCTACCCTGATATCCGTATTGAGACTGGTCCAGCTACAGCAAGTAGTACAGGTGGATCCAATCAGTCACAACCACCTTTACCACCTCCATCACTTCCCTCGAATGACCCCGCTGTTCCACTCATTCAAGCTATCAAAAATGAAATGAAACGGTTCGAGAAGGAGCCGCCCAATCCAAAGTAACGTAAACAATACAAACCACAATCAAAACCCTTTTTAATAATCGTTATCAAATATTGTGCTGTCCATGTTTTGCATTTTTAACATGTCTGTACTCGAATCTGAATTTCGTGTTCATATTACGCAATCATGAATTTAATATGGAAAATAAAATGTTAACTTTTCCTGAAACCTTGTTAAAGGAAGATATTGTTTGCTATTATGTATATATTCAGTTTTAGGTTACGTCGCAGGCCTATCCAAACCATTAATATTAAGTAAATATATAATGAACCAGGACAAAGACTCCAATTAAATTAGGTCTTCATAAAAAGCTGATTAACGACACAAATTAAGCCAGTGTCCCGCTCAAAGCCAGCCAACACTCTAAATAGCAGCGTCAGCTGATATATTTGTTCATAAATGAAAGGGTTAACGTTATAAGCAGCACATTTTCCTCGAAATGCGTAACTGACTGAGCGGAGCTGCACTTACACTTGCTCCTCCCTCTTTTCATCGATCCATTCTTCCTTTGTAAGCGCATAACATTGTTAACATCAGACAGAGAGCAAGTGACTGGGCTACCTAAGCCCCAGCTGAAAACAAGCTGTTACTCAGTCTATGCACAGGAGAAAATTTCAACTCCTCGTCACCTATTACATATTTGGTTGTTTACACTAATTCAGTCCGGTCTAATTTCGGGAAGTGAGATACGTCAATCAAAAGGTATCGTTGAGTAGGTTTCAAAAATGAAATTAGTTTTAGGCGGTCTCATGATCTGACGGAGTAATTGGACCCAACAGGATACGAAATTGCATACCATTTTATGACATTCAGTAATAGTAACTTCACATACATAGTCAACGGGCAAAGTTTAACTTTTTAAACTTGTAGCTTAGTGACTTTTTATTACAATTTCTTTCTAAAAATTGGTTAGGTTTGGCTAATCGGTTAAAATTAGGAAAACACTGTAAGTAATGCATGAAATGTAGAAGTACATTTGAGGTTTTTCTTTCTAAAAAATGGTAAGGCTATGAAAACGGTTAAAATTAGGAAAGCACTACTGCTTGAAACGTAGAAGTACATCGACATTTGAAGATTTATTTTTAAAAAAATGGTTAGGTTACAGTAACAATAAATCTAGTAAGACTAAGTGGAGCTCGCAAATAAGACTTGTTTAAAATCTCACTTCAAACAATAACCTAACAAGATATCATAAAACGATAGTCTCACATCAAACATTAATCTAACAATCTAACGTAAAAACATGAAATCAATACCCTAAGCACTCAACAGAACACCCCATACACTCAGTAGAACACCCTATGCACCCATAAGGAAACACGAATCGCCTCAAACTCATTAATTCTTGCTAAATCTTTAAAATCAAAATTTTTATTTTTCCGTGTTGTTCTAAAAATCTCAGTTAATAGAACACCCAATCGGGTCGTATCTTTGTTTCCATTAGACATTTGACACCAAAAATCATGTGTAGTTCTATTCAAAGTCTAGTGATTAAATAATTGACTCTGCTTCCCGGAAAGGAAGCCTCAAAGTCGGCGACCGCTATTTACGCATCGTGCGGACTGAGGCTACTATACAAATTACTATTTTCTCTGTACTATCTAGTTTAGTTTAGTTTCTAAGATATGGATTTTTCATGTATTTTTCTCTGTGAAAGCTTAAGATCTCTGCAATAAAGAATAATAATAATAAAAGAACACACCATGCACTCAATAGATCACCTTATGCACCCAGTACCACACCCTTTGCATTCAGTAGAACACCCTTTGCATCCAGTAGGAAACACGAATAACGTATAACTCATTAATTCTCTCTAAATTTTCAAAAACAAAATTTTTATTTTTCCTTGTTGTTCTGTTTTTCATTTTATAGAACACCCAATCGGGTCGTATCTTTGTTCCGTTTAGACTTGAGACAAAAAAATCCTATGCATTTGGTAGAACACCCCATACACTCCAACGTACACCACTTACACAAAAT
>JAHZNA010003786.1:0-12869 GCA_027743935.1 Sinodicranocentrus sp. ZH6 | reverse complement strand
CTATCTGTCGAAATTTTGCTTCGTTAAAGTGAGAAAAGCGTGTATTTGTAATTAGAAGGAACTTGTGGCTTACAAGCAATATTTAAACTACATGGTGAGTTTGTCGAAGGTTAAATTCGATTCATCCTCTGACGTAAAAACATTTCAAATACATTACTTCACGTGGCATTTTAAGTTTACTTTACACTTCCATGCCTATAAAATTATTCCCATATGCATTTGGACTTCAGGATCACAAGTAATCCTACAATTTTAGAAGAATGGAAGGAAATACGCATACATACGTAAGCAACAGAAGTTGGAAATTGTGAAAGAGCGATTTCATGCTCATCATCTTCAAACATTCGCATGGACATTTATATAATGGCATGTGGCAATTGGCAATGGCAATGCAATGTATTCGCACGCCTGTTATTAGATGTAATTCTGTACCTACATTGCATAAGATAAATGTACTTGAAAAGGAGCAATAAAAAATCTCCACTTCCTTAATGATATTTAAAAGCATGGAAACGCGTCTTGGTGACTATCTTCAATGTATAACATGTGCCTACATATTTTTTTTCAGACCTCCTTCCTAACCGTCTGCAGTTTAAAAAATAGAGTACTCTTTCAACTCCCTAAAATCAACAGCTTGAGAATACGTGTGTTTTTCACAACTTAAGAAACATACCCATTTTCAACGAGTATGATAATCTACATGACCATGTATCACTGAAAACGGAAAGCGTCAGCGTAAATGCGTGAAATTGGAATATAAAAAAGCGAGAAGTATCAAACTATATGTAAACAGATCAAGCACCTACTATATCCACATAATGCACCCCTTTAGAAAACCTACAAGCGCTCATGTCATAGTGGGGAACTAACGCCAACCAACTCTTCATCATCTTCCTGATCAAAACATTATTTGCAACAACATCCCCAAATCAACCATCATTTCATGCCTCGTGTTATTTAAAGGGAGCGAGAGAAGAGGAACAGAAAGACAAAAGCCAGAAACAAAAACATATAGATGTAGAAGATACCTGAAAAATATTGGCCAACAGCAACAAACACAACTACAACTAGCCAAAGCAACGTGAGCTGTAATAACATATGTTCAATGCACATTAATACGCAACAGACACACCGTGTGCCAAGCTCATATATAAGTAAAGGGAGGAAATAATAGGAGAATCAAAAAAGAGGAAGATTGCAATATAATAGCCATTACTTCATTGTGATTGTACTGATATAGCCAGCAGCAGCCATGCATGTGTGAGGTGAAGCTAGTCGTTTTGGAAATTGAAGAATATATATACATACAGAGGCACGCATTCAAAAGGATAAAAAAAGGCTCTATTATGTGACTTAGTTTATACCTACCCCTTTTACATCGAATACACGTTACAGAGAGAAGGCCTAGTGGCATATTGTTGGCGTATTCGTTTTAATTTTTTCCACCATCCAAGGTATATATATGCTAGTATATACCTGATATACAGAAACATAGATAAATTCATCCATTGTGCTCTGCACCGCTGATTGTCTGCTGTTCCTCTCGTTTGTGCAAAGCAACTAAGCCAGCCTTTGACTGGGTTTGAAGTTGCCTGTTGTATTAAGCAAAAACCAATTTTCACACAGTCAAAGTCAGTCTGAATGACGAAGGAGTTGAAGCTAGAAGAATGTGTGAATCTTCTCAGCGGTGCTTCAAGAGGTGCAATCACATCGACGTCGTCGGGAGGCTACCACTTCTCATCTCACCATCACCTCGGTAAACCTACAAGTTTGCTCACGACGAATCCTTATGGGCCGGGTGCTGGAGGTAATCAACACAATTCGGGTTTTGCTGGTCAAAGTCTGATAACATCAACTCCAAAAGCTATGATTCGGAGGAATAGTAAAAATGAGCTGCGGGGAGGTCACCAGTGTACTATTAGGCTTTTGGATGACTCCGAGATCCTTCAGTGTGAATTTCAGGTGAGTTTTTTTCTCTTCTCTCAAATATTTTATGGAGTAAACGTTAGTTCAAATTGTGAGCATTTTGCCGTTATTGTACAAGAACAGTTTTTGAAGTGTGTGGTTTTTCTTCGTGAAATATATTGCCGCAGCGGGTACATATCTGCACACACATTCCGCGGTTCTTGTGTACAGACACACATATTGCACACTCATACGTGACTGATTGAAGAATGTAATTTAGTTTTCCGAAGTTTTCCTTCTGTTTCTGTAGAATTCGTTGGTTTTATGATGCTCTATGCATTTACGAGTTCTCAGTTTTTTGCCATTTCATTTGTCATGATTTCGTTATACTTTCAAAGTTATACTTTCAAAACTGGTACTTCTGTATGGAATATTAGGAATTATTATTACTGCAATAGGGAAAATGTGTGACTTGAAAAAGTTCGCGTAATTTTACAGATACAGATATGATAAATAATGTGCACATAGAGAGCGGAATAATGATGTTAATTCATATGAGAGCAAGTTTTTTCTTCGGTATGTGTACATATAGTAAACAGAGCAGAGTGCATGAATGCACGCGATATACTCGCTGACACAGATGGACTAGCTCCTTCCTATTATTTTAGTGCACATGCATGCAAACTAAGAGCAAAATAGTTTGTGTACCTTTTGCACCTCTTAATCCCTAGAGGAGCGTAACAAGTTGTTGGTGTAATAATGCTTTCAATCAAAATTATGAATATGCTAGTTAGCGTTTCAATGAAAGAAATTGCCTGAGAATTAGGAGTATCACGTAGATATATGAACATTGGACTTGATGAGAATTGAAAATTTTTCGAAAATTATGTGAAATTCTATTGATGCTAATTATTTACAGCCTCATCAGAAAGGCCAGTTCATTATGGACTTTGTCTGTAGACAGCTGAATATCGCAGAGAAGGATTATTTTGGACTTCGCTTCGTGGATTCGAATAAACAAAGGGTAAGCACTTATATGTTGGCCTATATATCTGAGCAAAATCATGTAACGCTCTTTTACATTTAATTGGAATGTGTTTTCACATTCAGCCGTATGAAATATGTCTATGACATTTATTTTCATGATGGATTGATAATAATCAAAGTTCAGCTAACCATGAATGAACGCTTCCGTTTTTCTATTTTTTGCACCTTCTTCGGTTTCCTGTGCCTCGCCCGATATACATCACTACTCATAAACTATTCCAATGGGAATGATTAATTGCAACGTTCAACCTGTCATGGCTGACCGATATATGTATAGCACTGGCTGGACCTTAGCAAGTCGATAGTGAAACAGCTGAAAGGTATGTCAAACTTGCTTCCCGTACTAACGATAAATGTCAGTCATTGTGGTGCTAGTTTGTGTCAAGAGTGGAAATCGTTGTCCAAAAGAAATGTGTCTATAATGCTTTTAACAACCTTTCTCACTATGAGATGGTTGCTACTCTTTATCCAATTTCTTCATGCTTCATGTATCATATTACAAATCAAAAGAGTCCCTGGAGTTTCACGTAACTCTTTTAGATTCCCGCATTTGTCGGAATACATTAGATAAATGCAATAAGTAACGCTTCATTGCTCATGTTACATATAATCCTCCATTACATACGAAGTCGGTTTTGTTCCACTGTGTAGAATCTTGTATCATGTATTTTATCCTGCAAAGATCTTCTATCTAGGTGGAAACAGACATTACTACGACAGTCTATTTCCCTATTGGCGTTTAGCAATGTTTTATTGCAAGAATTATTGTAAACTTTACGCACGAGGGACAACAAAACCGTTGAGTTTTTAAAAATTTGTCTTAACACATTTTACAGATATGGCATACATTGTATGTTTCCGCTTCAAGTTTTATCCGAACGATCCGATGATGCTGAAGGAAGAAGTATCTCGCTACCAACTTGTGCTCCAGCTCCGCAGAGACATTCTTCATGGAAGACTATATTCTACACTCTCGGACATGGCAGCTTTAGCTTCTTTCATTATTCAATGTAAGTCCTATTTTAGCAAAAGAATGAGCTGAGTCACCATCGTATATTACCAGATCAACTATAATACAATAATTGTACGTCTTCGATTAATTCCACACAATTATATATTCTAAGTTCGACACGGAGTGAAGTTGTCCTGTTTTCTATGAAGGACATACGTTTAATTATGAATAGGGTGTCGTTAGTCTGAAATGGAATCTGCTCCTACGCTAGTGTATAGCATTTTGGTGTAAACTATGCATGAATGTCATGCACGCGACATAAGCAAAAGAAAGAAAAACATTTTGCTTACTCGATTTGTTTCTCTTTTATGTTTGCCGAAAATCCTCTCTTCAGCTGAACTTGGAGACCACGATCCGGAAATTCATTCAGGAAATTACATCTCCGACTATGAGCTCGTCTCTCGGCAGTCTCATGAGCTGGAGGAGAAAGCGATAGAACTCCATCAAAAGTTAAAAGGACTTACACCGTCAGAAGCGGATATTTTGTTCCTTAAAAAGGCTGGTACACTCGACACTTATGGGATAGATCCTCATCCTGTTAAAGTACGTTGAGCTTGAAACTTGATACACTCTCTGAGTTTCCTCTCTATTTCTCCAGTTTCTTTCCGAGTAGAAAGTGATACTCTGTCCAAGATGATATTAATGCTCCACCACACTCGCACATTCGAGACAAAGTATTTTATATGGAAAAAGTTTTGTTCATAATCATGAAGTATTCAGCACGATAATGGAGTAGCTCATTTCTTTGCCAGATCGTAAAATGCAGACGAGCATGGAGTCTCGAAATGTACAAATACTCTATTCATTAGCTTTACTCTAGACTTAATAGAGAATCGTTGTTTTATTCACGAAGTCGATTCTCAAAAAAGTGCTACGTGCGAGTACATTAGCACCCATTATGAGTGTTGCGGAGCAGATTTTGTTTTGCAAGCTTTTCCACCCTACTTTCTCGCTTTCTCTATTAGCCCGCCTCCGCAGTTTGTATTATCAGTATATGACTTGTAATATGACTACTAACTATAATTTCAGGACCAACAAGCGGAACAAGTATACCTAGGAATAAATTACACTGGCATCAGCACGTTTCAAGGCTCTAGAAAATCAACTCATTTCAAATGGTCACAAATCACCAAGCTCAACTACGAGGCCAAAATGTTCATAATTCATCTTTCCATCCCGGAAGATGCTAGGACCAAGGTAAAGACAGTAAGAAGATAAGATATAGCACAAATAACAATAGCACAAAACATAATAGTACATGAATTAGGCATTTTATAAAGCTAATGAGATGAAAATTGCGCTTCATTTCTCTTAGAAAAAGGAAACTGTCGGGTTCAAGTGTCAGACATCCAGTTCGTGTAAATATTTGTGGAGGTGTGCAGTAGAGCAACGCTTATTCTTTACGTAAGTAAAAAATCAATTAGTTTTCACATCCTCTCCAAATGACCCAGTCCATATGTAGTTTTATTGTATTACAAATACAAAGGCATTTTACATAAATGGATTTTTCAAAATATTTCAAGAAGATTCGCAATCCATACTGTAATTCTTGAGGACTTTACACGTACATTGTAAAAATGACGTGTATTACAAATAACAACTTATCAGTAATAATTAATAATGATAGAACAATTACTTGAGTTTTGGAACTCATGTTTTGTTGAAGTATTGAACAGCCTATTTAGGTGGTATATTAATCAGAGCTTTTTAACAAGTAACAACAATTATATTTATTATCAAGCTTTATACAGCCTATATAACGGTTACATTTTGATACTGATTTGAGTGTTGTAGCTTACAATAATAATTTCAGCCAACGCCAACAATCCTAGAAACCACTTTCCTGAACCACTCAAAGCTCTCGATTGACATAATTGTGACAAAGTGACAAGCATGAGATCAGACGTTCCAGTTTCAGTTTTATATTTTTTTTTATATAAATAACGAATAGTAATGTATCAACAGACGGAGTTTGAGTTTTTATGTTTTTATTTTGATGCAGTTTTCCCTCAATGTTTGCCTTCCATTTTGGCAATGAATACTTGGAAATGTAAAAATCTGAGATCATAGTTGTATGACGGTTTTTAAAGGTGGCTTGTAATGTTTTTTTCCGTTTTGAGTCTTCATTTTACCTCGATTTGTACATTTATTTTGAGTTGAGAGTAACACACTCATAATACGAAGGAGGTGGTGGCTCTTTACATCTCTCAGAGGTTGGTGACTTTGGCTTGGAATCGTCACTAGCAACGTTAAAATATTCGGGCGGCAGACTTTCTTCCTCGTCTTCATTCTCCTCCATAGATATCTCAGTGTCATCCACTCCTAGAGTGGTGTCTGAAGGTGTGCTTGACGGTAAAGTGAGTAGTTGGGAAGTTCGTTGTTGTTGTGATTGAAGAATTCCAGCACAAGTCACCCGCAGTTGTTCATTCATGATAACTGCGTCACCAGGATTTCTATCACCACAAGCCAACGTTAGAGGTAGATTAGCAAGCATACTTAATCCAGTCAGTCCAGTGCTGTATGCATCACGGTAGATATAAGGTTGACAAATTATATCTGCCGTGATGTTTTCATCAGAGGGTGGAGCCCTAAAAGGAGACTCTGGCTCTATAAGCATAAAACGTTTTGGAATTAGATTAAGATGCTGGTGGTGGGCGCTCTAGGCTTATTAATTATTTACAAGATTTTGATTACCGTCTGGATAGAGCACTCGTCGAATGAGTATCTTTCTCATTTTCCGTTGCTTCCGTCTCAAGCAAAATCGGGTGGGACATGTTTCCTCAATGTATACCGAAACTCTGACACAGAGAAATGGGATCTGTGAACAAGACAACAAGCATTATCACTTTGCAGATAAGAAAGCCTTTTCCTCTTATGTGAAGGATGTTTTTGTAGCGTGATATTAGTTATTTAAAAGTCTTTCTTTTTCACTATAGTCATACAGAATGAAGGTAGAATGTATATGCATATAAATATGTTGTTTATAAAGAATGAATTATTTCGCTTACCATACAAATGACAATAGAGCCAACGGCCAGGTACAAAACGAAGGCAATCGCTGGGTGCATGCTGTAGGTCACTGTGACACTTTTCACTTATAGACATTTGAAAAATGCATAAAAAGTGTTGCTCGTTGCTCTGTTATTTTGAAATATATGTTAGCGACAACAAGGTTGTTGGTGTGTCGAGAGCATCGTTATATACGCAAGTAGTACTTTTGTTGAAGCTAGCCATGTGAAAATGGCGCTTGTATGTTTATGCTCTGCTTTCACCAGCGGAATGAATGAGGAAAAGAAGGAGAGAAGAGTGGAAAGGGGATTGCATCGATCCAGCCGAGGTCGTTTCCTTCCAACATTACTTTCATATGTGTATCATAGCATGCATATATAGCTGCTTACATAATATATGTGTATATTTTCCCTTTTACATATATTCATATCATATGGATATACTCTTCATCATTACCTAATATCCTGTTGACTTGGCTTTCACTTCGACTTGGTCTTTCTACGCCGAACAAAGCTGAGAGGGTGAGCGTGCAGCGACAAGACAGCTACAGTATTGTACAAGGATGAGAGGCTGAGAAAGTGGAAAAGGCTTGCGTCGTGGACTAATCGACGTCCAAGAAAGCCATATGTACATGCATGCGGTGTGCCGGTACTAATTCTCATGTGTCTACAAAGTAGAGAAAAAGGAGAACCACCAACTTTCTCTTCACTTTGTTTAATATTATTATCGAGTTTTATATACATATTTTTGTCAACTTGCACCAATTTGTTTGTCAATGTTGGAACTTGAGAGTGTATAAGAAGCGTACTTTGTTTCATAAAACGGGAACGTGAGTGATTTCGCTGAGAGTTATTTGCAAGTTTTGTTTTATAGCTGAAATGATAATGCACAGACAGATCTCCTATATGCATATAAAAAGATACGCCGTAGGATGTAGGCAGATATCATGTTTAGTTTGGTTGGATGTAACCTAGATATGAAGGTCGCATATGACGTTGTGCCCTATTTGTTCAATGCTCCCTTTCGGGACACTATGCTGTTTTGTAATGCAATAAGTATTCATGCACTCAAGGATTCTATCGTTGGGTCCGAATCCAACTTCATTGGTTATGTATTTGAAGTTGTCTGTCAACGGACTTGGTATCGTATTAGGCAGCTGTGCTTTCCCATATTGTTATTCATGAGACATGCAAATGCGATCCCATATTTGAATGGAAATTTTTTCCTGAACTTGCAGATGTGGTTGTGCTAGCGATATTCCCAGCTCAGTTCGAGGAGGAGGTATCTTCGGTACAAGATTTAGATATTCCGGTCGCGTACAAAGAGAAATTCTGGAAGATCCTGGTCCCCTTAGGGCATCAGATAGTGTCATATCAAGGACACCTCTTACGAGATCATTGCAGCGGAACAAGACCAGAAGTTTACCACACACTCCGCTTCAAATAGGTACTAACAATAAATGAAGTTTATTTAAATAAAGTCTTTGAATTAACCCAAAGCATGCATTATTATGTTAATTGGAATGTTGGATTGAATTACTAATTCCTATTTGAATTCTTTCATAAGCCCGTTTCCCATTTTACTCAGGCTACGGAAGTTTGCCTCGATCTAATCATTCCGCCCCACCACATGAAAGTGCACGACTAGATGGTGCATTGGGAACATTAGGCTCTTCAACGTCATTGCCGTTATCAACATTGTCTTCCCCATATTGTCCTGAACACACATTGCCACTTTTAGAGACACTGCGAGAGGACTCGCCTCGCGTTGAAGAAAAGGGTAAGACAAGGGCATGTTTCCCGGATGAGGAATGATTTGTTTCTAATGAGTTTAAATGAATGAGTCATCAGCTTTCAATACTAATGAATAACTGTACTAGTCCACTGTGAGTATATTTATATAGTAATGGCACAAAAAATGGTATATTTTATTTGTTGGGGTTCTTGGAGAAAACGAATATTGGTATGAGTTTCATTCAAATCATGGCCATCCGTTTTTATATATATGGGTATTACGTTAATTTCCGTGAGATTCATGAGGTTATTTATGATTTACTAGTGGCATTTATTGTGTGAATCGCTCAATATTTTCTCAACATTTTGACTGTTCTCGTGGATGTCATTGTAATAATTTAATAATCACACTACCACTCACTGCAGCATGGCTGAATTAATCCAATTTTTCGTTTTTAGATCTCTGTTGCTTTTTATTAATCGGAACTGATTAAATGCATGCAAATCTTATTAAACAAATTTTATATTACACAGGAAAAGATAGTTTTGGATCGGAACCAGTTTCTAGGAATCTCTTGAATATTCTTGAGAAGGCATTGGATGAGCGTATCGAAAAAGAGTTTTTGTCCACTCAGGAAGAAACTTTGACAAGCATTCCTGAGGATCCAGAAACTGAAGCTGAAATAGTTGACGATGAAGGATTCAAAATTGAAGGACCTGCTCAACTCTTACCTTCTCCAACTACTACTACACCTACGGCTACTGCTACTTTTATTGTGGAAACTAAGCAGGCGCTCAATGATTACTTGATAGAAAATCCTAGCAAACCAAGTGGAAAACTAGCAGTCGGTAATGGCTCCGCCATTTTTCATACACAACTTAACACTAAAACCTCTACTGATGATGATGCTAATGAAAATGAAAGTGAAAATGGTGACGATAACCATATTACTGCGAGTGAGAAAATTTTCAAATCAGATGAATACCGACCTTTGGCAAACGACGTTTATAAGGCATTGTTGAATAGCAAAGCAGGTCCTTCTCTTGAGAGTAATAACAATTCGGGTATGTCCCTTAAATATTGGTCGGTTGATAGAAAATCCGTATTTAATTCTTTGGACTTTGATAATCTCTGGATTTGATCCGGTGTAAATATTCTTATACAACTTCCATCCAAAAAACGGGGCTGATTTTATGGACGGTGCTGAGGAGGAAGTTTTTGCTACTGTAATAAGTAAATTAGCCTTATCTAAATCAAACTTCAAACTGGACTTGATTCGTTCTTCGTATTTTTGAGAAAAAAAACTTATCATAGGCTTGTCGTATTTTTCCTTGGGTTTTCGGTTTCGGGCTTTTTTTTCCAGTTCTGCTGCTGAGCTGCTATCTTGCAAACATATTTGTAGCATACATTTCCCTGACGAAAAGTGCCAATGTCAGTTACATCACAGATTTGGGTTTGACATCCCATTCCGATTTCGAATAACGGGTGATGGGATTCTCTCTTCTTTATCGAAATCGATTTTCGCTTTATGTTATGTTTTATATAAAGATGCGTACTCTCGTGGTTTGGTAGTTAGTGTGGCTGCAACAATTTAGACAAAAAAACTGTACCTAAGAATCATAACGGTTGCTTTAAATGTTTACATCGACAATCTTTAGTGCGGTGGTAAATTTTGCTTGCAGGACATGTAGATTTGGAGAGCTTTATGTGTAAATAAAAGCTGCAAGATATTCGATGTAAAAACGATCTAATATTTAGTTTTGTAATGCCATGATCGACAGTTAAGATTAATTATTTTTGTTCTTAATTTTTCCAGCCTTCGTGCCAGTTTATAATACAACTGATGCATCCGAAGGGGTTTGCATGTCCACCGACGAGAAAACACTTCGAGACAGTAAGATCGACCAAGTTGCTTCCATATCATTAGTACAGCCCTCGATCGGATATGGAAAAAGATCCCAGCAGCAAGGTGCAATGCTCTCTGTGTGGAAAGTATTCGTGGTTTGCTTCATCTGTGTTCTGATAGCCCTTCTACTAGTTGCTATTCTAGCGATCGAAATTGACGTTGACATTTGTCGGAAAATGAGGAGGATACCAGAAGTTGAGATTTTTCAAATGGAAGTTTATGAACCCCTGAAACGATTCTTTTCCGATAGAATCTTCAGCGGATCTAGTTCAGTTGAAGGACCTGAGTAAAAGTCAAGGTTAAGTTTGTAAAGTTAACATTTCGTTGTATCTACTTTGTCATATTTATGTAGATAATAGAGGTTTACTATGGATTGACAATAATTTTTAATCTTTCCACTTTGATGTATTGTAAATATTTTGGTTTTAAAAAAACAACCTGTCATGTTTTTGGTCATTTCAATTTGTTGATAACGTTCCTGACATTGAAGACATAACTAATTTTAAATTTCAAATGTTACTAAAAGTGTTAGCTGATGATTGTAGTTGTTGTCATTTTCGAATAATAATCCTGCCAACAAAATGTTAATCTCCGTCTTTCTTTTTGGAATGGTCCATATATTAAAAAGCCAAAAAGGGTAATAGAGCCGGTAATGGGAAAAAAGGAATGAAAATTGGTATTTAGGGTTAGATGTTAGATGACATAATGACAAATTATAAACCTTAAAGTTCCAAATCCAATGGGTCTTTAGCTTTTTACGTCTTTATATACACTTTTAGAGATAATCTTCGCTCAAGCTGAAACTACTGTATCTAGCCAAACTTTTAAATGTATTTAGTGAGTTTTAAAGTAGAAGTTGTTTTAATTGATTGTAAACAAACTTGCTTTAAATTTGTCCATGTACTTGTTTAGAAGATTTTATCTGTCTGGAAACAACACTTCTTCTATCTTGTTACTTGTACTTCTATTCGGCTGAATAGATTGTTTACAAGAAACTCTAAAAAATCCTTGGTCGGATCTGTCTCTAATTTTACGAAAACAAAATCGACTCTACTTTTCTCCAAATAAGAACACTGCAAAAAGTGCAGATTTAAAGAAATTCAAATCAAACTTGTACTACAGACATTGGAGATCAAATATAAATCTGAAACTGATGTGTAAAGAATGGAAATTTAAAATGTTCATTTTATAATACCGCCCTTAAACCGTAGGTGCCTTGTGATATAATTTGTTTGTATGTATTAGTTGTGTAACATGATATGAAAGTTGTACACTGTTTAATTTTAACGGGTTAAGGAAAAGAAATGAAATAGCTGCAAAATTTGGATTTGTGTCGAATCTCTAAATTGTAAATTCCCTCATAGAATTTTAAATGCTTAAAGTAGTCCAGTGAGAAACACATATCTAACATAATAATTACACAGTAAAAGCAATATTTGTAATTCCTTAAAGCTGTTCTTTACACTCTGCAGCAGTACATTTAAAAAACGTGTTAGTTATAGATACACATAGTAAATGGACAGCGAATTTTGATAACTTCCAAAAAATTTCTTTCAAGGTAAAGGGACAAGTTTTTAAAGTGTGTGCTTTTCACATGCAAAAGGAACAGAATTGGCTTTGCAATTCGGCCAAACTCACAGTAATAATTTTTGTGACGACATAATATTTTAAACAATTAGATAATAATCAGCCTCAAGATATTTTAGCAAGCACGTTGCCAAAAAATCAAGTACGTAAAATAAGCCAAGAAAATGACTCTGAAAAATATACTTGACTTTGATGCCTTGATTTGCTATTGTTCGAGACAAAGACAGCCGGTTTAAGCAAATTAGTTGAATACGCTAGCTTTTTGTCACATTGTCCGTCTCTTTTCAGAAAAGGATGTAAAAAATGGTGAAAGCCTTCAATCAGCTATAACTTTAGTTATGCTAAATGCGGTACAAAATCATTATCAATGATAATCAAAAAACAATTTGTAGCTGTACTCTCCACTACGTTGAAATAGAGTTAAATTTTATGAACGTAGATATTTTTTGTTTGTTTAACATTTATGATGAGACATATATTATGTAAATTTTATTCATAGGCAGATACTTTAATGCTCCTTAATGTACATAAATTGCAGTATTATGTTTTGCTGTTTGACAATCGCTCCACTGCTTTAAGCAGTTGATGCGGTTCACATATGGTCATGCACGGAAAATTACTGGAGAGTAAACAAAGTTTAATAACTTGACGAGGTGAAGGTGCTTTTAA
>JAHZNA010003785.1:0-11226 GCA_027743935.1 Sinodicranocentrus sp. ZH6 | reverse complement strand
CTGTGAACACTGAACGCAGCTAAGCAAACTGTACGGACTACAGTTATGCATCTCGTTGGTAGAGACATGTCGGGTACATGGGAAGACTTTGCCGTATTCCACACAGAATGGTGCATTAGTATATCTGATTTTGGTAGGGGATATGTCAACACTGAACGCAGCAGCCATCTATCTCGTGCGATCGTGCCACGATGCCAATACGATGCTACGAAAAATGCATATATAATACTCATACAAAGTCAATACATATGAATGAAGTATCATTATGCCCCTTGAAATTGCGCGTAGACACATCATAAGCCTGCCCCCTCATAACCATCGACCAATCACACACGTGCGATCGTCTCACGATGCCAACACACACACACACTCACTGGGTGCTCTTTTCTTATTAAGGACTTGATGCCATACATTTATGCATTACCATATGAGTTACTTTGGTCTATCCACATGTAAGGGAACCCTTCAGAAAAACAGCGTTTTACCAAACAAGTCCATGTATTTATATGCTTTAAACATTAAGAACAACATCTTGAACTCATCTGTCTTTAAAGTCTCAACATTACAAATAGACTGAAAATTAATACATACATCCAATGAAAAAAATAAGCTGAAACTGGAAGATATGAGGAATTCTATAGCAAACTGTCATCGCCTAATTTTTCAGATAATTTTTTATGCAATTCGGAAAAAATATAAAATATTGTTTCGGCAATGCTAAACTTAACAGTTTTCCGACTATATAATACAAAAATCTCTTGCTAAAAATAATGATATATACTTATAAATTTTTAATAAACTCTATATGCAGTAATACAAACAAGCGAAATATTGGTCTCAACTATGTGCATTAATACTGCCTAGGCAAAATAGTAATTAGTTTTAAAATTTAATATTAGATATTTTACCACTCTTGGACTCACATTATAAGAGAGTCTCATAAAGCATCACTTTAAGATGCACAATTTTTCAATACATGTTTCTCATTTCGTGCTTCAACTGCTACTAAAAATGGTGCTTTTTCACTTTTTAAAAGCTGACATTCCTTGCATTCAATAAATGCAAGGCCATTTTCGTCGCATTTTTAACGTAACATAATATTTCTAGCACCGGCAGCATATTCCACCCTGAAAATCTTTAAGATCGTAATGTAACATATCCTGCTGTCACAGGGGTGGAAACAGCTCAGGTTACACCAAACCAATACACATCACGCCCATTTATTTTCAAATCATGGCAAGGAAAAGTCTTCGCATAGAAACCCCTATATTGACTGAAATGCAGAAGTAGGGTAGAAATATATTATTTCTTGCATACCGCCCATAACTTTTACTATCTTTTAGTAAGTTTTTTACGAACTGAATAGAAGAAGAGGAAAATCGTAGAAAGTATGTGAAAAACCATGTGAAATGCAGTTACTTTATTTTCATCTCACCCCCACAATTCGTATGAATTACAGTAAATATTCATGTATCTTTATATGCCAATAGTATGAAGCCCCTGCAGCAGGAACCCTGCTGCCTCAAACGATACATATGTATAGGTAAAATCCACAACAACAGATTGTACTTATTACGCTTATCAGTCACCATTTAGAGGTTTGCGTATGATATTTTTCATAGTAACAGAAAAATCTACTTGTTTCTAGAATTACCATATGAACTATAAATACGCATGATGGACCAACCATATCAATGATGAATGAATACCCTAGCTGATATATTCCGAGTTTTAAAATTGTATGCCGATGACATACACGTATGTTGCATTTTGAAAAATATGTGTTGTCAAGATTCCACTTTCTACACATATATTTACTTGATTTCTGATTTCTTCTGCTAAATCCCTGTAATACGATTTCATCTCAAAGCATCCCATAACATAACCCACCAGGCCATGCACAATAGAAAAGAATATCAAAGGGTAAATAAAAGTGCAGGACACAAGACTAAAAATGAAAAATCTGACGTATTGAGTATCATCATCTCCATCATCATGCTTACACTGAAGGTGATCATTTAGTGCACCTTAATTCAGTTTCTTGGCAAGCAGAGAATAATTTTTATGCTTTTGACTTCTCCCTATTAAACATTTTTCTAGCTACTGGTCTAAATCCTAGAGAAACCTAAAATGGAAAGATTTATTCGAGGCAGGTGGATATCATGGTGCTCTGATGTAGTAAGCAATGATCGTCGTCATATGTAATTGATATCATGTCGTGTCGTATTTTACATTATTTTTCCAATAGAATAACTTGAAGGTGCACATGAGCTTGCATACGAAAAATAATGATGGAACTCAACCAGTTGTAGGTAAGACTCTTGTTTCACATTTTCTCGAGACATCTTCCTCATCAAATTCTCATCGTAAAAGCTACACTGATCAGACAAGGAACGAAGGCATTGTCACATTTTTTGTTTTCATCATGTTGGGATGTAATAAACCAGCTCATGCAGCATTTTGTGACTCACTGTAAATCAGATTGAAAACAAAAGTTAACGTACGTTTGGCTAGTCAGTCTAATTATGGGTACCCTTTAAAATCGTATTGTTTTAATGACGTTAGCATACGGTAGATCCACCAGTGTGATTGTATAAAAACTCTCTTGCCTATATTTAGTTGACTGAGAGCGCTGAGGTATCGCACTAACGCTCTAAGGATCAAATTGTAACAATGTGGGTTTGTGAGGTTTGTATCCTTCCATATATCGTAGATATAATCAGAACTCTGCCTAGTTTATCGAGGAATGACAAAAAAGAGAGAAGAATACAAGTTCAGATGTATCGTGTAACTTGTTACTTTAATTTGAATTAAAATTCAGCTCGCTACATATTAGTTGCATATACAACGACAAAGTGACACCTTTCCAGTTCTAAAATCATCTCTAGTTTCTCCTCAGCCGAAACAAACTGTAGTGGTCATTGATACTTGAAATAATGACCTGGTTTGCTCATATTTATTCACCACGTAAAGAACCGTGAGTTTTTCGTAGATTCTGATTTCCTCGACAGTTTGAAAATTGAGATGGGGCTAGTTCCAAACTAGCTAACAATACGGCATTACAACGGGGAATAGTCATGAAGACACCCGCATGTCATCTCGATTCATGGTTGTTTATGTGACTGTGGAGTCGTAAACGTGATTTATTTTTTGGAAGATGCAACCATCGAAGTCAAACAGGGAATAATCACGAAATTATTATACGACACCAAAGCGTCCAGCACGACCACGATGTTGTCCAAGCGATCCCAACAGGGGAGCCTGTGGTTGAGTTTATGATCTTCAGTAACTAGTGAAGTCATGGTGTTTGTTTTATAAATGTAGATATAGGTAATCGTTTTCTATACATATATATATATGTGCACACAAAAACTTACTTCAAATCAAGCTAAGGGTTCATACGAGCAGAATATTGATATGCAGGTCCTCTTCAGAGCAATAAAGAAAAGGAGAATTTTACAATTAGATGAATGCTTAAATTAATTGTCATTTAAGCTTATAAGTGAGCCACACAAAGAAAATTTATGCAACAACTTTAATATACAAAGCCAATTGCCCAGACTCATACGATGCGGTCACGCACGATGATATTTTTAATTGAAATTTTAACCGCTGTTGGATAATTAAGAATGAACACATGTTTTTAAATATAGCTGGAGCGAAGCTCTATCATTACCGTTTGCATACTTATATCTATTGCAGTAAATTTTTCAGTTATTCAGAACTCTGTTTTTACACAGCTTGTGACAAACTAATGCCACTGAGGTACCTAAAAATCCCTAAATAGTACCTCTGATGATAATCAAGAAACACAAGCACCATAGTCCATACATTAATGAGTCATTGTATTCGTTGGCAATGCAAATGTGGAAATTAGTAGCATTCAGAGGGTAGCAAACTTGCATTTCTAATTAGAACTTATTACAAGTAGACTTTATTTTATTTCTCAAGTGGTGCTCAGACATTTCTCACTGTAAACAAGATCACCAACTCTGGATTTTGAAGTTGGGCATAGATAGTGGCTGTGGCATAGATTCACTGCTCATCTTAAAGACGTATATAAGAGCAAGACTGAAGTACAAAAGGGCCGGTGCTGGAGATCTTCAACAATGATCGACGTTTCCTATTGCCTTCGACTGACATTTTTTTCATTGACATAGCACTATTAAACTGGGGAAGGCGTCCATCTTCCACTCAGACCCGTCATAACAACTTCACGCGGTAGCTAAACTCGCTGCTCCTACTGTTCTAACTGCAACTGCATCAGCTAACATTGTATTTACAGCAAAATACGAGCATATACATCGCTGCTCAACAATCACTTGGAAAACTACTTTATAAGGAAAGAAATCGTCTGACTGATAAGGGGATGTACTTACATTCGTATAAAATAAATATATATCACAAACTAACAGACACATTGCTGGTTTGTCAAATGGTACTGGAAAACTTGAAATCTTTGCTTATCTTATAACTCATTCTAATAAGCATGATCAGTCAGAAGTTGTGCTCACAACAAGAACATTTTTATAACCTAGAAGGGGCAGGTACACTGAAATTTATTTAATACAGGAAAAACGACATCCTTAAAAAGAAGACAAGGAAATAGTTGACCATGTTCATCGTTTGCTCTTGCACCTTTTTTATTGGCATGTCACTCCCTTTGCATAATAATGTTATGATCTTTGAAGGACAATGCTGGGCGAGCAAGCATATAAAAGTCTGATCATCACATCATATCACATCTTTTTATCACATTACGACTTCACAGTTGTTGTCACATAGTTTTTGCTCTCACCTGGAAGAAGTTAAACAGCTCTTTTTTTGACACTCTAGTGCATACTTTTTTGGAATAATGCTCCTGGTGGAATTTTACTGACTTTGAGAGTGAGTGTCAAATGCAAACATTTAAAAGATAATTTTTTTTCTACCAAGAACATTGCATTGTGCTCAGCTCTACATATGCATGCATTTGCCTTAGTATGTTTAGTTTCAATTCAACATTACAGGTATTTGTTTTGTTTGCAATTGAGAAGATTTTAAGTGACAATGTCTTTATTTGCTCAAGTGCATATTTTATGAGAAATCTACTTTTCCTGGCAGAATTAAACACGGAAAGATGTTTCAATCGAAATAGATGAATGGAAATTTAAACGCAAGGGTTGGAATCATGGAATAACTCTGTAATTTATGGTTGAATATATGTGCACTGATTCCATCAAAGAAATAGAATTTTTGGCCGACGTCACTGCACACCAAAACGATAGTACTTATAACCACTGCTTTTTTATCTCAATACTGATTTATTTGAATGCTTGCGTTGCGTGTCTAGTCCTCTTCAAGCACAAATATGGATAAGTTTGAGGATTTCTAGGTGGTTTGTTTGTTGAAGTTTTGTGCTCTCTTTTAAAAAGTAAGCTCCTTCAGGGTGAACAAAACCACATCTTATTATAAAGTTAACAAGCATCTTTAAAGGAGTGAGCATGCATTTCCATTGCGTTAAAAATCCTATATATCTCGCGATTAGGCGTATTTATATCAATTCCAAAGTATTTTTCATTTGATCATGAGATTTCTTGGCCTGTCATTCTGACACTGCAACTACTACTGACATTTCTAACACCACACCATACCACCACAAAACTACTACAATAGAAAGAACCACCAACACCATCAATTGTTATCTGCCTATGCCTTTTTTCCAGCTCACATGAGAATAAAAAGTTACAACGTCATCGTCATCATGAATTTTGATTGTTGGCTTGACTTAGGCACTTGAAAGAAGAGCAGCAGCGACTCACTTTATACAATGTGCACAGTTCATTTTCACCATTTTAAGGGTGTACGTGTAATGTTTATGTTTATTTAGTTTGCCAAGGTGGGAGCTGGCTTGTCAGCTAAACGCAAGTGGGCAAACTTGTGCACTTAATTCGAGTTAAAAGAGGTGGGGTTATTATTGATGCAGGAATCCAATCCGAAGGGATTCTCAATGCTTTAAATTATTGCTACACATGCAAGGATGGACATTACAAGCAACTCTCACAAACCCTGGACTCGTTGACTCCAAACCCCAGTGATTTTTATGATAATAAAAGATATGTCAATGATTTGGTGTAGGTGAAAGCATACAGTGATGTTTAAATCAGAATTTTATTTCCACGCCAATTCAAGGTGTGTAGGTAACTTCAACGAAATTGCCATTTTTTGGCAACGCTTTTTATTTTCGTAACGATAGAAAATGTTAACTTACCTCTGATACTTCCGGCGGAGCATAATGTGAAAATGGTAGAAAGTAAAAGCACACCAGATACTGTTCTCTCCATTGTCATAATAGGATGTACATCTGGAAGAAAACAAAAGAATACAATCTCATTTTGTAGTTGGTTTTGGTGTAAAAACTGTTTGATTATTTTAGTCTGTGGTACACGCACGCGACTGTAAAATCCACAGAAAGATTGGATAAGTAAATAAGTCGCGAAACGGCTGGACAACCCATGAAGATAAGTGAAACGACTGTCTCCCCGGTTCCGTCTGCATACAATATGCAAGCTTTTTATTGTTTGTGTACTCCATATAACGAAGCGTAGAATGACTCAGGGAAATTAGTCAAACATAGAATTATCCAATTTGTTCAACACATATGGCATTCTCGATTGACTCTAACAGACAAGACTCTGGATGTTTGTAACATTATATCCTACAGTATAATATCCATAAAAACATAGCAAGCCTTCATTTTTATTATTCTTGCTTGCCATTATCTAGCACCATGCAGGAGCACACTGATTTCACCAGTGGTGCGTATATTGTTGGAGTTTTTAAACAAAAGTTTTCATGGAGTAACTCATTCCTTATTCCATTACCCCAACAACGAGTCTTCCATTTACGAGCGAGTACGCACAGTTTCCCGTTTTGAACAATAAAATGGACCCCCAGTTGCGAAAGATCTTGGCATAACTAAAAGCATTTACGTAGTCTATACAATTTATATGCATATCAGTTAACCTTAGTACATTCATAGCTAGGAAAATACAAAACTTCTTTTTCTGTTGATCTTTTACAGATGAAAAGCTATCGCAAGATATTCCTAAAAGATTTTTTGACTTTCAAACATTTTAGTACTCCCTTCTATCAAAGGTCTTTTGTGTGGTGGAGTTTTCCTTTCCTGGTAAAGTGTAAAGAAGTGGCGCAATCAAAACAGAATTTTACAGCAACAACATGAAGCCAAAAGGAGAACCTTGAACATTGCCTTCATTGTCTACCTTCATTTTCATTTTAGAATAAAAAGCGACATTATCGCCATTCGCTATCGTATATATGCATTTGTATTACAAAAACAACACTATTAATGGAAAACAGTTTCCAGCTTTGCATGCTGTTGTGCCGTTTCCCTCGCTCTTTCACAGTGGTTGCTTGACAACTTTCCATGTTTTCTCTGCTGGACTTCGTAAGAAAAACTTTCGAAACATAAAACATTGAAACGAAGTTGAAAATAACGATCATATTATATAAGATCAAAATGATGAAGCAGAAAGGTGCATCCAGAGAAGAAATGTATAACTATTTTCATTGCTAAACACCATGCGCAGTTTTGACTTGATTCTTATCTCACAACACTCTTTTTCCTCGTGCACTTGTAATAGTGTTCCGAAATATCATCAAAGATGAATACAAGATCAAAAGTGGATCCAACGTATAAGTATGCTAATTACAGTATTGATTAAAGACTCCAATAAAAAATGATACTTTACATGCTTCTGTAGAAATATCTATGACGCATTTAGCTTTCAAAAAAATGTTTCCTTATTTTTTTACGTCGGGCACATTGCTTCGAAGAGACTTTACTCTCTGTGGTTCTGCATACTTCAAGAATAACATGCTTTCCTACGGAGCTGAATGTTTTATCTCATTTTCCCTCTCGTTTACTTCGAGGAAGTTAGTCCAGCACCTGGAGTATCCCTACTGCTTTGAATGTTCATCATCATCCCCTTTTGAAAATCTTTTAACTCAATATAAACTTGAGAGAAAGACGACAGAATGTTCGCTCTTGTGTATCCATTTCTCTGCATGCTACTGCGGTAAACCGCTGCTATTTCTCGAAGTTATTTTGGAACGAATATCTGTTACATGTATGTTATGAACTTTATCAGTCTATAACTACTTATATATTCCAGTAATATCATATTTTAATACATATAAGGGCAATATTATGTTAATGTGTATTGATGTTGTGAAATTTCAACTCGAGTAAAAACCGTGTGCTCTCCAAATGCTAGTCGTCAATCTAATTCTATAAAGAAAACGACATGAACCCTTCAAACAAGCAGCAATTTATTGACCAATTAATTGAATTAAAGTGACTTCTTCCCCTCAGTTAAGACCTCCTCCTGTCACAACCTTAAGGCATTAGCATCTAACAAATAGTTAATCTTTGCCAGTTTTTCATACAGAATCTACGAAGAGCTGTATGCTCTTGATCTCAAAAGCCAAATACTTAATTTTTGCCATTGCACATTTTCTAAAAATGAAAGGTAAATATATACTCTTCATATTCCAATCGGCAAATTCTCCTTATAACCCCGGCTCCAATGATTTTTGGGCTTCTTTGCAATGTTATGTTATGCACCTTTACCAGTATTTGTGTTGACAATTGACATCCCATCGGTAAGATTTTTAATATAAATATTTAACTCTCTTTGTCATACTGTGTGGGTGTGTGGCCCACAGGCGCGTACAATTTGACATTTGATCCTACTTAAAGCAGTAATTTGACAGCTAAGCCTATAAAAATCAGCTAATGTACATTATTTGGAAAAAAATGTTCAACCTTACCAATCCGTTATATTCGAAATATTTGAGCTTCCTCTCAAGTATTTGAACGTAACTAGTAACATACAGCTTGTTCGTTTGAGCAGTTACGTTAAACAGTCCAATATGATCCTTTCCATTTAACTATTGATTCATTTTCCCACACTCGGCACTGTACTTTTAAAACTCTACTCTATATTATAGAGGCGTATAGATGGTTATCGTTGCACTTACACACCGCAAAGGTCAAATCAACTTGAGTAAGGTTGAACTACACACTTTGCGGAACTCATTCTGTCAAACTCAGTCACAACAAAATATCAATTTAAAACTGCTAAATATAAAGAATATATTAATAATTTTAGCTTTGCAACGTTAACCACACTATATATTTTTTTCCAAACTGACGAACGACAAGTTGTATAAAAGTTATGATAAGTGTGATCCAGCCGGAATACGACAGAAAAGTAACTGGATATCTTTGATATTGTCTTATTCATATGAATGTGCTGTGCACGTTGTTGCATCGACCAGACTGCTCTCGCTACTGGATCATGTTTGTCATGAGTCCAAAAACCAACTGGTGTCTGCAGGAAAGTGTGGCCAGGGTTTACTCTTCTGCCTGCCTGCTAATCCGTCTTGACTGGTTTAACACGACTAATGTCCGTAGTTACACTTTTTCTTCTTGGCACAATCAGAGTTCACAAAACCAAGATAGAGAAATAAGGGTTTGGGTAAGTCCTTTTTCAGGCTCACGGCTCACCATCAATATTTATTAAAGAATGGGAAGGAACTCTCAAAGTTAAAATGTACGTGTGATGTGAGTGTGCAACGCATCACCCGAGTATAGTTATATTTGTACAGTCCAACTAATCATTTCATTTTTGTTTGTTAAAGAGGGAAAAGGGGGATGGATGTGGTCTTTATTTGTATTGATAGCACAGTGCTTAACTGTGATTGTAACAATATACAGGAAGAGCAAGACTTACATCAGTGAAGGTAGAGGGAAAACCTTCTGTGAGCCACCAAGTGCCCATTTTTTTCATTTCCTAAACATTCATTTATACGTAAATACACGTAAAAGTAGTGAGTTCATGTGAACCCAAACGGGAAAAGTATTTGGTTTGATAAATACCCGTAAATATTTTCGACTGATTGATCTTGCTTGTCCAATGCTATATGTATGTATAACAGTTTGAAGATGCGGATTGTTAAGAAATGTCCCATGTTGCATAGCCTTCACCCCCTGTGCAGACAAGTCACCTCGTTAAGAAAAGATGAGGACCCTTTCAGGTCTCTGAACATCACATCAATCATTTTATCTAAGCTGATAAATATTGTTATGTCATTTTACTGCGACCATTGCCTGCATTCTTTTCCTAGTATTTCTGATATTTATTTAAGAGTATCAGAGTCAAGATATATATTCCTAATAATAGTTACTATATAGTAACTGCCAACTGGCGCATTGACATTCATTTTCTGTGCATCAATAATTTTCATATTTCTTAAAGTGAATCAATGGAATAGGCTTGCAACTATAATTTACATACGTAAATATATGAATACACATGCATAAATTTATCTGAATACTCCTTTAACTACTCTTAACAAACCAAATACATGAATTTTTATCTTAAGGACTTAAGGATTGTCCAAAATTACCGAAATTATACGCTAATTTTATAAGTCAAGCTTCAGCATAATGACCCTGGCCGGGGGTTCTGATTGTCATGAATAAATAATCCATGAATATTTTACAAAGGGTATGGTTAATTAGTAAATTTTCCAAATATTGCCTACTTGGCTTTAATCGAATTGCCTATGTTATTGAACAAAATCTTTTACATTTTTTTAAAAATTTATCAAGTTTAAAATTAACACTCAGAAAGTATCAGACAGAGATGAAAAGCTTATTTTGCTGGAATGAATTGAACACGTACGTACCTAATATTTATGGTTTGAGTTGAGAGATAATGTTTTGAAATGGGAACAAAACTAAAATACTGAATCAGTTAAGTTGGATGACATAATCCTTAATTTTTCCAGATATCGATTTATGGTGCTTTTGAATTTGGGGAATACTAAGAACAAAAGCAAAAAACTATAGCTTTATTCTGCTATTCTGCAAACTAGATGCTTGAAGGAGTTAGGGATGGCCCGAGTAAACTGAAATGAGGTAATTTGATTGAGCCGATTAGTTACAATATTTAATTTAAGTACTTTTAAAACGTAACGGTGCATAGCTGTTCGTATGTAATTAGAATTATTTGGTTTTGAATGTAGAAAGACCAATTACGCATTTTATTCCCTATTTTGTTGCTGTTACTATGTTCTTGTTTGAAATAGGATGATTATGGCCACTTAAATTCGGATTTTTAATGCAGACCCAGTTACTCGTATATGATTTTTAAATGT
>JAHZNA010003784.1:0-35071 GCA_027743935.1 Sinodicranocentrus sp. ZH6 | reverse complement strand
AGCCAAATATCTTTTAGGTCCCCCTTTATCCGGATAGGTCCAAAAGCTCTGAATGTATACTATGTAGTTTGTCTTAATATACAATATACACTGTTTTTTTCATCCATCACACTTTTCCATTTGCTTGCTCACCAGAAACACAATTTCTGAAAAAATAGAAAGTTATAGTTAGTAGCAAATGTTTTTGAGTTTTATTATTATGCAGAGAACAGACGATCATCCAAGCAAAGGATGGTTCAAAGACATGTTTTCAGGTTATATGAAATCATCAATGTTTAAGGGTTACATCAACTTTGGAAATGGAAACGAATGCTTAAGTTCTATAATCAATTTGGGGCTGCATGAAACAGAAAACAAACATGGGAAAAGAACGCCCACTTTCTAAATTATTTTTCCAGTTTTCCCCATTATTTTCTCTTTTGGGGTCATTCAGTTCGCTACATGGAGGAAAAAATGACAGGAGAATATAATTTTTGTGTTTTTTTTTGGCAAGAACCAAAAGCATCGACTCGAATATCCATCCTCATTAAGCATTAACATGTGAGATGAGAAAGGAAATGAGGAGGCAAATGATATCATTCTTTATTACCTGTAAACTCATTAGATTGTTGGTGCACTATCATAACATTCTTCCCAAGTGAGACAGTCCCATCTCGGGGTTTCCTTTCTAATGTCATTATTACCAAGAGAGGATCCTCCAGAATGGAGACATAGTGGAGAAGAATTTGCACACAAAAATAATCCCATTCGTAACGAGAAAGTGCTCTTCCTTCCCTCCTCCACTCTTAAAAAGGATAAACAATGAAGTCTTGAAAAGACCTATGCGATATGCTGAGGAAGTGGAGGAGATGAGAAATGAAAAACTGATGTTGTCACTGGAGTGAGCAATTTTAAAACTTACCAGTGCATATCACGTTTTCCTTGTGTGTTGAAAGAGGAGGAAAATTTTCAGCTTTTGCTTTCAAGAATTCGGGTCATTTTCTGTTGACTCAAGAAAAGGGAAAAGACAAGAGAGTGAATGATCCAGAGATCTCATTTGATTAAGACAAGGACTTCAACTTCCCTCCTTACACGCTTGCAAGGCATTAGGCATCCTACAACGAAGAGTGTATAACAATAGGCGAGAAAAGATAGATCCTTAAGGGAGATAAGAAAATCGTCTTCCTTTATTGTATTTATGTATAAGCTTTTATAAAATAATGAAAGTAGAGAGGAATATATATAAGGCAAGACATAATATTATATAAAAATAGCCTACACATTATCATCATCAGCAGAGCTTCTCATCCCATCTGAAAATTAGGTTCCGTGTAAACAAAACATTACATTTTCCTCTAGAAAAGGAGGAAACATGGATGGGAATAAACACACGGAATGTTTACATGATTGTGTCTGCATTACCCGACGTGATGATATTAAACAGTGAAAATTTCACAAAAGGAAATAGAGTGATGCTCGTGTTTCATCTCTGTCCCACATTATCTCTCATGGTATGCATTGTTGGGTGAAAACGAAGAGCGACAGAGAGAGAGAAAAAAAAAGACAAAAGGAGGTTGCTCCACACACATACATAAAAATGAAGAGAAGTGTTGAGTGAAATGAAATGAAGAGGGTTGATGATGATGATGAGATGAAAAATTCGTACTTTAATCCAATCCTAAAAAGAAAATGTGAGATGGGTTTGAAACAAAAATCGTGATGTGTTGACAAGTAATATTCAAAAAGTATTTATGGCATACATGACTGAGTAAATTATAAGATCAAACTAGTTATGAAATGCTGGTCTAAATAATGTCTCATGTATATTTTTAACATCAAAAGATCAAACCCTTCCATTTGAACTTTTTAAAGGATAGGTTTCTCCTCGTCTGTTTTATTATTAATTCATCCTTTTCAGCCTGTCTTGTTGTACTAGATACAATGATACATTTTTTGTGTATTTTTTTGTCTAAACAGGTATGCAAGCTCAGAAACACAAGTTTATATAAGGGTATTGATGGGAATAAAATTTATAATTTTTGAATGTGTATAGAATATAGCACAAGGTTCACCTTCATTACTTTCTTTTTTCCCTGGAAGGCATCTCCTCTCCACTATTTGGTTTGGAGGTAATGATAAAAGAAGAATAAAAAGGATGTGCGGAAGGTTATAAGGTAACCACTTTCTCTCTGTCTGCCCCTCTCTGTATGCTCATTCGAGTAAAAAGCAGACTCAGAGGAGATTGAAAGGAGACTCATTATTTATTATGAAAGACTAGCTCTGACGTGAGTTGTCATCAACTGAATCATTTCGCTGACAAGACTCGTTTTTTTAGATTCATTCTTTGGATTTTCAAGTAGCTTCTCTTCCTGCAATTTTCAATTGGAGGAGCGTTAAGAGAAAACTATGTAACGAGATTTTTATGCTAAGGAAAAAAGAGGATGTATATGCATACATATGTGTTGAGTGTTGGTGGAATCTAAATAATGGAAGCTTCCGAGAATGAAAGAAAGTGTAGTTGGAGAAAGATTTTTTCCCATCTTGTTATTTCGAATGTTCTCCATTCCTCATATGTAGGCATATGGATATGCAAAAATGCAATTGTGGAAAAGTTTCGCAAGAATTTCATCACAGTCATCATCATCATCAAAAGCTGAAATGATGTTAGCCATAAATGTACCCAGGGTAAAGGGGATGAATCCCTTGTATAAAAAAATATTTTAACAAGGACGACTACAAAGCATGAATTTTACAAGAGGCTAGCATATCACCAACAGCACTAGAGATTTCAACAAGAGACCAGAGGAAGGAAGTTGAGGATCCCCAACAGGAGTAAATAGATTTACAGGATATTTTTATAGCTGGGTCTTGCACTGCAGAAAATATGTGTTTTGAATATTATCGCAAAATGCACATTCATAAGTACATTTAAACTAGTTTTATTCCATCCCAAAGTGTAGCAAAATGTCAGTAATGGAATGCACAAAAGGAGAGAATTTTCCAGACGAAAAGGGACGGAGAGAAAAAAGTCTGTGTATTTTTTTTTCATTTACACAAGATTTTCATTCATCCATTTCACATCATATAACAACATTTTCATCTCGTTCAACAAAAGATTTTTTTCCAAGTAGAGTCATCCCCAGAACACCATCATAGTGGGTCGTTTTTTATTCTCAGAGTATTTTTTTATCTCTCGTATTTTTTGACCTACTCATGCTCTCCCACTTTTACACAAAAAGAGTTATATATAACTAAACTTGAGGAGAGAAAAAATGCTGTTTGAAAGTTGAATGAAATAGAGCGGAAAGCTTGGATGTATACAGGGCATAACTATAGTTTAGCTCTTCTTTCATGTAGCCTTACAGCCACTTGCTCGAGTTTTAGACTTAAGCCAGTGAAATACTCGGGAGTTTTTCCTTTTCTTTAAAAAAAACTTGTATCTCTACTCCTTTCCAAAGTTGTAGCTGTGTGGGTTGAAATATTTTTGAAAAGATGGTTATTATTCTCTATTGAAAATGGGAAAGTTCCTGGAAGCTGTTATTGGGTTATAAAAAGTCGCAAATTGGAGTAAACTAACAAAGATGCGCGTAATGAATCGATAATGATTGCAATGCTAAGGAAATTCCCCACTGAGAAAGTTTAGCATTTCGCTAATATAATTTTTTAATGAAACTCCAGTGAATTTGTACAGCTGGATAAGGGGAAAATGTGAAGTATGCCATTTTGAAGAAGAGAGAAACACTTGGAAAAACGGAACCAGAAGGCAATTTGCTCTAAATTGCAAATTTATCTTACAACAAAATGCTACACAAGGAAATAAACACTTGATGAAAAGTTTATGCCCACTCTTGCAAATAATTAATCGATTTCTACCCTATATACCTAAACACCTCACTTCCAGGGGTTCTCTAATACTTGGCAATTGTGTGCAAAAGTAAGAGTGCATTTGAAAGATTACCTGCAAATAGCTTGCCTTCATGGCAAATTTCCGGCTTTCAAGTACCTTGCACTATCATCATCACACAATTCACTGCAACCAAAATATACACAAAATGCACATACTTAAGATACAGTGAAGAAAACATTATTTTATTTCCTACTCCACTTTCCCCAGCAATAAGACTCAAGAGGCTATCCATATTATTAAAGAGGTTTTCATCCATCTGTTTTTTGTGCTTGTACAGCAAAATCTCATTTTCCCGTTAGATTACTTGTGTAAGAAAATTATCCTTATTTCCTCACCGCCACACCATACGTTGATATATCAAAGGAGGAATGCAATAACAGAGAAATCCCTTGGTATGCATAGTACGCTCATTTAAGAAACATCTAGACAGGAAACCCATTGACTTTAATTGATATTCCTATTTCGCCCGGGAAGGCAAACTAGCATTTAAAAACTTTCTATTAAAAGGATATTATATAAAAGCCGCCGCGTGGTACTGTGGTTGTATTGAATATGCTTTGGATATATAAACGAAATGCAAATATGCACAACATCATCTCATCCCTTTCATTTATGGGAAGTTAATGGTAATCAGAGTTCTTATGGGGATTCCTCAGTGGCTCGTTTTTGTTGAATGGAGAAAAGAACCTCTTCTTTTTTTACTTCTTTTCAAAACAACACGCACATATACACCTTTTATAAAGGAGAGAAATACTTATACATTTGGAAGCCTATTTTTTTCTCCCTCTAACCAGTTGCTAGAAGAGGAAACAGACAAGCAGAGCTTTTCTCTCGCCTCTTGTCTCTATTTTACTCTCTCCGGACGCGCAATTCTTCTCGACGTGTCCAACAGCTAGAGCAAGGCGTGTATGTGTGTATGTTCGCAAACATAAGCAAAAACACACAGGAATCCCATGGCGAATGAATCCTTTCTTTTCCTCTTGAGACATCTCAAGTTTTTTCTCCATTCGTAAGTGATTTACTGCCATTTGTTCCTCCTTATTTGGAAATTTTCTTTTCTTCTCAGAGGACAGAATAGGAAATGCTTGTATTGCTCCTTTTCACTTTTTTATGAGCTGCGGGAAAGGGAAAAAAAGTCGTGAAAAGAATGGGAAAGCCAATGTAGTAAAAAAGCAAACTTGCTGTATACTACGTGTGTACTTTTTATAGAGGATTTTTATGCTAAGAGAAAGCGTAGGATGAAGAGGGAGAGAAAACTTTAAAATGATATTAGTGGAAAATCTGGCAGAAATGGCAAATAGAAAAGAGAACTGGATTGAATGCCAAGTAAGTCTTGCATCACTACTCATCATCATATCCCACCGCTCACAGTATTCCTCTCTTTATGTTTTTGTTTGCTGGCGACTTTACTTTTTTATGTACCTATCTACATACTTATGTATTATATGTGGTGAGTTTTTTATAAAAATTTCATTATGTATTATAAGCATATAAAGCTAGGAGTAACTCTGCATAAGAAAGAAGTCTGTGAAAGAAGAAGAAAAAAACTTCTTGGTCTTCTTTACTTTTAAAGAAAGAAGTGAGTTAAGAAAATGAAAAGAAAGTGGAAGAAGACGGGAAGGAATGATGACAACATCGTGAGAATCACTGATCAATGTGGAAAACTTTGTCTTTACAAGGGTTTCTCCCTTTTCACTCACACAAACAATATGTAAGGATGAGGATGTGTGTGTATGCACGATTTCTCTCTCTATGATTCTCTTAGAAAAATACTTATCGAGGTTCGCACTTTTTTGGAAGGAAATTCATGAATACTGCGTAAACCATGATGTGGGAGGAAGAGGAGAAAAGAGCGAAAATCTCTCTGGACATTTGTCCCTGGTAAATAGCGTATGTGAAGTTGATAATAATGGGCATTGAAAAATACTTGGATTGTTTGTTGGCGAGTTGGCTAGAATTTTCTTTGAGATTTGAGGTTATTTTTGTAAAAGAAGTTTTATATATGCGCATATGTATTCTTCCATGAATTCATGAAGAATCAAGTGTTTGTCATTTCAAAGTTGGAGTGAATAGAACTCATCAACACAAACGAAGCCAAGACAGGCGAGAAGCGTGGAGGACGTCAAGTGCTAAAGCCTTTTACGTGTTTATCAAAAAATATATGCCCCTTTGATATAAATACATTTTCTGAAGAAATGTTCCGCACATGATCTTTGGGTAAAATTTGCGGTTATACTTGGGGAGAGGAAGTGAATAGAAAAAAGTTTTTGCTCAAGTCAAACTAAATTCTTTTATATTCTTTTCTTAAAGTGATCAAATGTTTTTATTTTCGGAGTGAATTGAGATTGCTCTGTCGTTATTATTGTCTATTCATATTCTTTACAATTTTTCCGCTAGTCTTGAATTTTCTTTTGGACTTATAAATTTGTTTTGTGAGAAAAGTCGAATAAAAAAGAGAGAGCTTTAAAGGATTGAGAAAAAAATTTGGATTTTTTTTCCAGTGAAAATATGACGGGAAGTTGTAGGTCGTAGAAAAATTGACACATTTTCTCTCCTACCTCCCAAGAGGCTTATGAACCTCGCAATTTTGATGGTTTGACGACTGCTGAGGTTTTAATTAATAATTGTCCAGCCCTGCGTTGACTGTACCTCCTTTTAATTTATGATTGGGAGGCATGAAAGCCTATAATATTCTAACAACTACTACCAAACACATATAAAAAACCCTTCTAAGTTGAATATAATCTGTATGCATTGTTTCCCTAAGTATCAAACGGAATTCACGGAATAATGTATGGGACACATTTCTGAAGTGAAATAAGTCAAACCTTTCTATGACCATATGAGCTACCTTCCATTCGCATGTTTATGTGACATGATGTTCTTCTAAAATGTATATTTCATAGTGTGCGTATTTCCCATTCTAAACTGCAACGGACACGACAATGGGCAACACGACTTCCAGTGTGAAAGGAATAATGAAATACACAGTGAAAGACTCAAAGGGTTTAAAACATCTCTTTTTTTGTGGTTTTCAAACTTGAATAGAACTGGTCGCCGCTTTATACTCCACTATAAAGTATAAAGGTCCTTTTTTTCTCTGTGTGCCATTTTTCCTTATACATACACACTCCCCATTTGATTGATGACGCTGGGCACGCAATCATTTCTAATGTAGAACGGGCACAACACTTCATTGGAATGTGGTCATTGTGTTTGTCGTCGTTGGTCTACACGACCATCCGATAGGATCGAGAATCTATAAGAATAATATGTAAGGACTCTTTTCACTCATATTTTTTTTGCAAAAAAGCAAACCCTGTAGAATATAGGTAGTTGTTTTTAGCAAGGAGTTTGAGTGAAAATATAGAAAGGTGGGTTGTCCCTCAAAAAATGAATTACTAATGCGTTTCCCCATGACTTGCTTTCCAGAGGCATGAAACATTTTGTCGAGTGGATTGTGGAAGTGGTATTATGCACATTCAATAAATATTATGAGTCTCCTTCTTGGCGAAACCATAATTAGCCATTGTGCACAAAGAGTTCCACTTCCCTCAAGAAGTGCGGAAAAGTATAAGTTGGTCAGGGAAAACAAGGCAAGTTACATGTGTACCAGTAGTCATAATGGTAATAATAATAATAATTTCAAACTAAATGTCAAGCTTGTTGAGAATCCAACTCGCCAATTCTTTCTTGTAAGGAGGATTATTCAAGGGGCTTCATGTATTTCTTGGTGGTGTAAGCTGCCTTGCTCCTTGTTTGCCACTTTTTTCTGAATATTGCATGCATACGACTACAACACAACCCCTATAATGCGACTACTTGCAATTTATAAAACAACAATAACACACATCACATGCTTCACTTGTCATACGGTGGTGGGCATAAAAGCAGGCAAGAAATGGTTTCGTTTATTATTACCATTACTATTATTATTATTACTTGCGCTTAAATGACGATGATGATTATGATTGTGCTATTAGTGGGGGTATTATTGGTGGTAGGAGAAAGAGTGCTATATGACTTTGTCGTGAATAATATCCATGTACGTACAAGAGGGAAAAAACTCCAAAAGAATAATTGCAATCGCCCCATGACAAACAACTCTTTTGCATTAAACGCTGTCAAAAGAAAGGATACGTTATGGGTTGTTTGAAATATATATAGGGGACTTGCTGGCAGCCCAATGACTACTTATTCTTCATCATTATTACCATGTTTAGAATTTGTATTTGCTTAATGGCCGAATGGCACACATCTGCTCTAATAAATTTCGGAAAGGGAGTGCTTAAGAATACACACAGTTGAAAATAGAGGTGGAGGCGGAAAAGTCTTATCTTAAAAGACGATGCCTCCAAGTATGCTGATTAAGTCTACAATTTTAGTTATTTACACTTCCATTATTTACTAACATTAAATTTACCTACATAGAAAGTTGTATATCATTTTACGCATAAAGTTTTGAGTGGCTGTAAAATTGACCAAATGCATGACTCCATAGAATGAAGTAAGAAGTCAGAGAAGATCACGATATTGACAGGATTTTTCTGCGAAAAAATACATTGACAGGTTTTATGATGATGATGTGAAGGAAGATGAACAAAACGGTTGAAATGTCCTTCATGACGTGGTGAGGAAACGGAGTAAATAATGATGGTATTATGTTGGAATGAATAAATGTAATTGTCTGAGCGAAGCAAAAGGCATTCAAGTCACTTCTGATGGATTGATGTGAGAATGGACATAATTTGCATTTTGCTTGACACGACCTCTGCCCCCATGTATTCAAAGAGTATGGCTGTTTGCCGAGGTGCAAGTATTGATGCGTGTAAACAAGTTGGGAACATTACTCATGTCATTCCTTTTCCTTTGCTGCCATTCATTCAAAAGTTTGAAGAGAAGGATATAATATGCTACCCAACGACTTCAAAAAAAGTTTGCATTGTTTTCCATTGAGCGCAGCTTGGTGAACGAAGGCATTCTACAAGTTGACCAAAAGGATATATGTACCTTCAAGTTTTGGAGGTTGTATAGTTTGATTTGGTCTGTGTTCAGGGGAGTTATGTGGCTTAATGATTATCGGTGTCTTTTAGGTTAACAGTTGTAAATATTTTGTTTCTGCTCAAATATTTATTTCAAAATCATGTTTTGCCATGCTTGCTTTTTCTGCTTGTTTATGCCACTTCACGTCTTACAATTTTAATTTAATAAGTTGATTCTAATGAAAGTTTAATTTTCTCTTTGCAGGTAATGGACAAACTTTGGAAATATTTATAATTTACTGATTCTGGAATGAAACACTTTATATTCCATCATCCGACAGTGTACTTCAGCAGCATACTGTGGTCTGGTAAAAAAATATTTATGTTTTGTGCACTCTGTTTCATCATCACAGCTAACAAAACATGTTGTACTTCTCACGGTCAATATTCGAGTAGTAAAAACTTTTCCATCTGTGCAAATTTTCTACTTGAGACATTTTTGCGGTTGCATTTATCTACACAAACATATTTTGTTAAAAGGCATATTTGCATAATCATCCTTGTCGTTGTGCACAGGATATTTTACAGAATGAGAAAATTAAGGCAAAAGCTGAAAAAAACTTTTGTCAGAGATTTTGACTGCTCATTACTTACGCTCAAAGTGCTCGCGAAAAAGTTACAAACGTGAATGCGCATATCAGAAGACAGTTCCATTACGAGGAAGGCCATTGTCATATACTTTTTTGTAGATACCTGGGATGCATACTATGAAATGGAAAGAGTTTAAAAAAATACAGAGAAATTGTCCATGTGGAGTGTGGTGGTGAGCCATGTGCACGAAAAAGATGCTTAATGATGATAGGCGAGGGATGACTCGTGCAAATCAAGATGCGTGTCTGAGACACTTGGTAGATTTATTAATCGAGCCTGCCCCACCACCACCACCTAAAAACTATCCAAGTACAATTCTCCCATTTGTAGACGTTTAGGGTCTTCGGCCAGAAAACATTTGTACGTGAAAAGTTGAGAACATGTAAAAACATGTTGGTTCCGTTCCAAATGTGACAGAAAAAAAGAATAATGGATATCTTTGTATCTTTGTAGAATATATCTATCTATTCCGTATGTACATTTTACCTTTGAATCTACCTATCACACAATCAACAGCCATTTTGTGTGCTCGTTCCTTTCCCACTTGTGAACCTAGTGTTGGTGGCGTTGGTGTGGTGGGCTCTCTGAGAAAATGACATATTATCTTGAAACTATCATTTTACTATTTCACCGCAAAACAGTTAACCACAACAGATTCTTCATCATCATTCTTGCCACTATTATCATCATCATGAGATTTTGTTCCTTTAGTGCTCATTTTAAAACCACTACATATATAACCATCCTCATCTTTGAATGTTTTGCATTTATTCTGCTTGAGATGATAGCTGCATTAGCATACAATGCAATTGAGACTGTGTGGTGAGTTGTGGGAGTAGTACACGCACCAAAGAATCAACTCCTGATTCTGACATGTGACAAAAGTTGTCACATTCATTTCCCCATTTTGTAAAGTACATGAAAATCTCAACAATTTTACCATGTCCATTTACGAACGGATAATGTTTCGCGGGATAAATACAAAGGGAAAGAGAGCGCTTTAAAGGACCGCTAACGTTATAAAAGAGTGTCGTGTTCTGGGTAAATTTGTGTGTCTTTTTCTATCAGCTCCCTGTCATGTTTCTCTCTGTTGTCACCGTTAATGGCAAACTTATCATGTAATTATTTTTTCGGGGAGAAGGGTAATTTTTAATGTGGGCCATTATCCACATCCCTAAAGAATTTTCGAGACTATATTGTAAAAACGGAAATCTACCAATTTGACAATGCAAAAAAAGCAAGTGAGATTATCTTGAAGAAAGCAATGTGAGAAGAGGATGAACTCGAGTGTATTTCAAGAATAAAAGACATGCATGCATGAAACGTCAAATAATATCACGCGCTGATATCCTCTACAAGAGTGAAGAGAATGTAAGTCAACGGGACTTGACATTTTGAGTCTTTTTCCCTGAAAAACATTACGCTAAGTGGGTTCACGTTAAGTGCATCTTATTCAATTTGACATATCAGTCGTGTATATTTTATTCACATGCAAAGTTTTCTAATGTGTGGTAATCAGCGCGGTTTTCGAAACAAGTAGTACTATCATAACTGGGCTGCCACTTGTGTAACATGCAATCTTGTACAAGTACAAGCACACGTCAATCTCGAAAACTGCATATATGATTCTCTTTTCTTACATCTTTTTCTGAATATCTCCACCAAAAAAGGGATATTCCATTGCCCTTCTGGTAAACAAACATAGGCTGCTTAATCGGTGGCCATAATCTTTCAGAAAAAACATTGTGTCAGGATTTTCTCCTCTCCGCAGAAGTAATATATTTTTTTGAGTGTTTATCTACACAAATCTTGCGTCAAGCTTAGTTTGAATAATTTCCCTATGAAACACTTTTAAGTAGAGTAAGAAGATGAAACAGCAGGATATTTCATCAAGAGAGGATTTCACCGACGTAGTCATTTTCACATGTGGAAATGAAAAAAAGATGTTCAATTTTGATATTGAAATGACACCAGAGAGAAAAATACGAGTTTGAACTTGAAACCCTCGGCATTTACATTATTTCAAGATCAAGATCATGCATGACGGTATTTATGTACCTATTATACATATATGTTCATGACTGTATAGCTTTAATAGTTCAAACGTGAATCCACAGAAAGGTGCATTCTTTCATTGATAATGATGAGAGCAAGTGCACGCATGGCTATTTTTCCTTGCAGTTTAAATGATTCATTGTGTGCATAAAGGATTGTGTGGATATATGCTTAATAACACGATATTATGCTTAAGCGAGGCTTACACAGCAGTATAGCTATTACTCTTAAGTATACATTTTCCTTCTTTCATGGTGGTTAACTGCCAACTTTTATATGGTTTTGCATGGGTGACAAGGCACGACCACGATGGGACAATTTGAGAATTTTTTTCATCTTAAAATATTGCCATTTTCCCTCTATATCTGCACAGTTTTTATTTTTGTAAAGAATTTCCCCCAAATTAGTACATCAAATACAGAACAATGAGAGAATTCAGAATTGTTAAATATTTATCCTCATATCGTGAGTAAAAATAGGCCATCAAAGAAATCGATCTTATTACTATTAGCGTTGAAATGTCCTGACGTTATCGATGCCACGCATGACGCACACAACGCATTTCACTGCCATCCAGAAAACTAGAATTCAATGAGTGATTGTAAGTTCTCGAAAAAGTGTGCCTGATCTCATCTCTTATCGTTGGTGATGTACATATCACAAGGAAAACAACCCTCTCGTGTGTAGATGATTGATTAAGATTGATAATGCCATTGTGAGATATTGCCTAGCATGGGGGTAGCATTCTAAATAGGTAATTCCATTAAGTTTTGCGTTTTCCCTGGTAAAATATTCACAACCCTAATAATACACGCATTATACCAGGATTGTTCGGAAGGACGGCTTTAATTATCCTTGAAATAAGTTCATAAACGATATGCATTCATTTTTTACTCTGAACAAACCTTCCCTCCACTTTCCTTTTAAATCTCTTCAATCCTCCTCACCAGAAAACTTTTTCCCTAGCGTTTTTTTAAAAACCCAAAGAAAAGTAATCTTGCTCGGATCCCTTCACAACTGTATTATTATTACACGGTGCGTGTGCACTGGTATAATGGCAGTATATATTTGAAGGAGTTATGCAATTTCCAAGTTATTTCAAGTTTAATACCACCCAATCACTCAAACCTCCCTCCAATTCTTCCCTCTCCTCAAAACTACTCCTTTTCCTGATAGCTTCCCTTCTGCAACGGGAGTTATGATGAGGATTCGTACTTGGTTTGCATGCATGATGCATCTTTATTTTGATGATTGTCCAGGGAATTGTGAACGCAGCTGTGCGTACAAAGCCCGCTTCTCAAAACAGTTTTGTTGATGCGCTCACCGAGAAAAAAATGGAATGACTCTTCTCATCATCCCATTAAAAATCTTTTCTTCATTTCTCTCCTCTCATCTTCCTCACGGTTCCATTCAGAGGAGAAGACAACCCTAGATTTATCATGGGAAAGGCGCGTCCTTCTCGAAAGACACTGTTATGCGATGTTGATGTGAAATTTTCTTCCGTGTATATTTAGTAGAACATTAACTTGCTCATCGTGCCGGATAACTGGCGAGCTCATTCGAATAATATGTTTTTCAAGAATGAGAGACAGGTCGAGATAGACAGCAAGACAGAAAAGGAATATGAAAAGGTAGCAAGTTATAAAGTAGCCATGTAGATTTTCAAGTCAAGACAGAAATTGTCAGTCATATAGCACTTTTACAACCACAGGAGCACAGCATGCCTTGATGATTTTTCATCTCTCATTTTTCCTCGTGTGTGTCTCTCTCTCTCCATCGTCGTCGCATTCCCAGGAAAGAAACTTGAAAAATTCTATTTATTCCTACAAGTCAAATGCAAGAAACTAAAAAATAGTAAAACTTATGCCTACATACCTTTCCTCGTAGACTGTGACTATAATTCAACTTTTTAAAAGAAAAAGGCACTTTTTACTCATTTACTCCTTCCATTCTCTTCCCATTCACATTCACAAGTGAGGCTTTTCTCTGTCAAAAAGTTTGAGACAGAAAAGGATGAAATAAAAATGAAGAGTGAAAACCTCAAATTTTGATTTATAAAAACTTTTTTTCTCTCTTTTTCCATACATGCATAGCTCTCTATGGTCTACCTGGAGGGAAAACTTGTTCTTGGAATGCCATCTCCTCGCACACCACTTAGTCGAGTAAACTCTTGAGAGTTCAAAAGAGATAGAGAAAAAAATATTTTTGTTGAGTGTTCCATACGCTTCTTTTTATTTAGTCGCAACTCTCTTCATTTGACATGTCGTGAAAGGTAGTTGTTCCAGGTATCATCGCATTTACTCTCTCTTGAGATACCTACTAATTTTTTGAGTAGAGCTGCTAAGTAAATGCGTGCAGTAACCTAGTTTCTACATTTGCTAAACAGTATACTCGCAGTATTGTGGGTACGTTACCGCATTCCAAGGTAGTGCTTGGTGGCGTGCTGGGATATGAAGATAAGCTATAATACGCAAGGACGGGAATGAATAAAAATAAAAATAACTTACCTTTCCATCACAATCCCAACAAGAGAACTATAAACACTGCCCCTGTTCCGTGTCGCATGCTGTTGAGGGAAGTGAAAATGACAAGGTTGTATTGTACTCTATTTTCTTAGCATTGTTCCTTGGACCCCTATAGCTGATATAAAAAGAGGGGAAAAAGGGGAAAAATAACTGAAAATACTTTATTCTTTACAGAAATGCATTACAGATCAGACAGGGATCATTTGAAAAATATCTTAATATTCTTAAAGCTTGTATATGCTTTGAAAAAGAAGGAAAGCGAGTTAAAGTTGTACCGTAAGTTTAAAACCATTTTTCGTGACACATCCATGATTTGATGTTATATCCGTAGCTTCCCGTCGTGAAAAAATGCTACTGCTTATTACTTTTTTTACTGCAGTGCAGTAGGAAAGATGACATGGTATGTATAATGCATCTTTATGCACAAAAAAGAACGTCGGGGAAGAAGTTAAGTGTTAAGTATGCAGCTCAAGTGCTCCGCATGCATCAGATGGACAGAATTTCAAGTTGTTGATTCCGCACAGATAGTTCAAAAAGAAGAAATTTAAAGATATGAAAAAGTTTTGGAGAGGAGAAAAAAAATCTGAAAAATTGTTACCACATTTGTGGGATGTATACTTGGAAAGAATTTTTTCCCTTTTTTAACGAATGCCTCTAGGTAAACATATTACATTTTTAAAATCAAATTATTCATGCATGTAGGATTTGTAATGGAAAGTGGATTTACAATTGTATTCGATAAGCAAAAAAATTCACCTGCCATACTTTGATTCAAATCCAATGTACAAAGTTAGCTACATAACTTTCAACATCATAATAAAAATATATTTGGGAAAAAATCACTCTTTGGAAAAGTCCTCAAATCCCAAAACAGCCAATGGGCAGAAGTTGCATGGAATAGTTAATGCAATAAGATCGACTTGTGAGAAGGAATCCTTGAGGAATTTCAATATTTCCTAAGAAAAGAATATATATTTTATTTTATTTTCATCTCCTCCAGCATCATTTTCACATGACTTCACCATCCTCCAGCAGACTAGTACACAGCTACTCATTTTTGAATTTCAAAAGGCATAAAAGTATTTATGGAGGTGGAAACAGCGACGATAATCTTTTCTCCAAGTAACCTTCTCCCCTCTTTTACTTTTCATATTTTTTCCTCCTTTCCATACCATTCGTGCCAAAGAAGTTAGTCATTCTCATGATCACTGGATAAGAAGTTGGAACAAAGTACACATCTACAAATATGTATGTACACAGCCATACAGGGAATGAGGGATACAAACCTATCAACATTTTACCATCGTATGGATGATAATGAAAAACTTCTATAATAAGGATTTATTCCCCGTAAGTAATTCCCTGTCTTGTCCCTCGCTACCTAGAAAACTAGGCTGTGATATGTGAGGCGAAAACAGGACGATGAAACTTGTACAAAAAGTTGAAGGTAGTAAACCCCTATCTCATCTTTTTAAGAGACAAGTCATCTCCGTAATAAAAATGTCATCTTAGTTAAAGACCCACAAACTGACGACATTGGTTTCCTCTCACTCACATTGCATTAGCTCAAGAGGTAGGACAAGAGGAAAAGTGGAGAGTACTTAATAAGAGAAAAAAGACGCATGCATGCTAATAATCCATGATGGTATGTGTTTGTGCAGGAGTGACTGGGATCTTGCCAGAGCACATTTTTAGAGTTAAGTACCTTTTCAGCAGTAGCTAAAAGTAGACACTTGATCCTCCTCGTCGCCAGGAAGGAGACTCAACTACTTGTCTAAACATCTGGCTTAAATCAATGGGAAATTATTATGTAGGTGCATAATCACACATTAAAGCGAGAAAGGGGATTTTCTAAACAAGACGAAAAGTGACGATGACGGCTTAGATTTATCCCCCGTTAGATTCCACATTATGACCGGTGACAAAAAATATTATGATTAGTTGAAGGCGAGCTTCACAATCCGGAAAAAAATGTTGAGAAAAGTGGGTAAATAAAGTAGTCATGTTTCAGAGTCATCCTTTTCATTTAAAAAATTTGATTTCCCCCTCAGACCATATTATGTCAAGTCGTAGTAGGTCTTTAGGTAGACAACCATCTTAGTGTTTGTGTGTGGCATAAAAAATAATTCTATTAGGAAATGTCGGATGTCCCACTAGAAAGACAAACCATAAGAATGTGTAATATGCCTACACAGGATTGTGAATCACCTTAGAAAAACAGTCAGCTTGTTGCACTGTCTCTGTGAAAGTAGAGGATTTTTACGATGACGAAAACATGAAACGTTTTTTTTATGACTTTAAGTACATGTTTAAAAAACTCCTCACTCAAAAAAATCTCTTATTATGGAGATGCCTCCCGTATCTCTTCCCATATCTCTGGATTTGATAGGCAGTCTTGAGGAACGTCCCAAAAGGAAGTTTAGCGGGTGTTTTTGTGCACAGGTAGAAATATATAAATGCGAAATGTCATGAGTTTACTTAAAGTGTATATCCATGTCTGCGGTTTATTTTGTGTAATTCGATATGAATGAATGTGAGCATGGTCTGAGGAAAATATTTATTCATACAAAAATTGAATTCTAAAGAGTCATTAGTGCCTTTCCGCAAAAATTATAGGAGAAAATGGTCCCTCATTGAATTACCGTTTTTTAAAGAACATGCTCATTCTATTAGCTGCTCACATCTAATTCACTTTACTCAACGGAAAAAACGATCAAAAAACGTATATACTTATTATACTCCCTGGTCATATGTTCACGCTTAAAGATTCCACATATAATCTTAGACATCCTCTCTTTTTTTCACTGTGGTTGAGGAGGCTGATGGAAAAAAAATTATGAATGTGTAGTATTCTGCATGATAATCATATTGCACATCATCATCATCACATTCGTCGTCATCCACATCGTGCCTATCTTTCATTATAAAATAACGGACATTGACTTGTAGATTTTTTGGGTGGACGTGTCATACTGAAAGTCACGGTATGATTACATATCCACCAAGATTAGGATGAAAATTAAGAGACGTGTCGACCTGCCTCTTTTTCTGCCTGGTGAAGAAGATGCGCACACACTCGATGCAGAAACACAATGAAGATGCGGCTGCTGCTGCGATGTGTGTGTGTGGTGTCCTGTCAGATTTTGCATACATTATATTTTTATACTTATACCCTTTGACCATTTTGGTGATTTGCAGTGAGCACCGTACAATGGTCACACAACATCGCTCTCTCTCACAGCCTTATTTTTCTCGTGGGGTTGCATGCGAATGATGATAAGGCTGGCGAAACCCATTTCCTTTCCTTTTTCACCTGCTCCTCGAAAATTTACGCAGCTCAGAGGTGAGCTTTTGCTCGACAAAAATATATTCGTTTTTGGTGGTAGCAATGCAATCCCCATAGGTCCCTAAGGTGCACTAAAAAATTCTATATGGAAGGAGTAAACCAATGTGTATAAAAACCTTTATTTGGATGTTTGTATTCTCTCAAGTTGTGAATTTGCATCGACCATGTTACACCACTTATATAAGTTGCTCGGAGCTAAACAGTAAAAATGTGAAATCCCGCAACTTTCCGTATATGAGCGGTTATTGCTATTCGTCAGAGAGAAAAAGATGCGTATTATATATATTTTATGCATAATATATGTTGTCGAAAGATTCGTCTCGCCTTCAAAGAGTTGACTTGACCTGTCTCGTTAGCTGTCTTTCTTTTATCAAACAGCTCTAAAAACTATAAGCTCAAATCTTTAGTCGAAAGCTGAGAAGCAGCTCAAGATTTTTTCTTCTTCTCTTAACATCTCTCCTTTTTCTTTGACGTGACTTGACATTTTGACTTACCTCCGTTGAAGAATTGGATAAGATGAGATGTTGGTCTTTTCCTCAAACTCTTCGATTCAAGTTTCAACCCTTCATTTTTGCGTTTAATGTAATTTGCTTCTAGTCAACATTAAAATTATCAACTTTGTCAGATTTTCACTAAAGAAAAATTGTGCGGGAAGTATTCTCAATGTTACAAAGTGGTATAGATGTTTTTGTACAGTAAAAAGAGTTCCAGTCAATCTTCTCCCCGCTCAGTGGAGAATATTATCATTCTGTACGTCAAAGTCAGCGAACAAATCTCTTTCGGGTAAGCTATTAGTCGAATCTCGGTGTTGTGCACATTTCATTTTTTCAGATTTATGCAAACATTACACAAGTTGAGGGATACACGATGTAGTTAATAACACCACCATATAATTATAGAGAGATGGAGGCAGGTATTTGCTATTAGTATTATATTGGTATTGTTACACAATGCGTAGTATTTAATGGATGGAAGAAAAAGGAGAGGAGAGAAAGAGCCTCTTAAAAGATTCTAATCACGATGCTGTAGGCAATCCGATGAAATCCGAGGTACAATGTAAAATACAAACAAGCGTGAATTGCACTTGAAATTACAGGAAAAAATACTTGTGTCTTCATATGCATAACATGCATATAATCTTCTGCCCAAAGTGAGTGGTTCTTTGGAGGTTCGTGGTGGTGTGGTGCTCTATGGATTTCTTTCTAATGCAGCAAAAGTTCAATCACTTGTTTTTATGTGTGTAATATGACATAATATGCAAATATATAAAAATCTATATGAACATTCCTACTTTATACCTGTAAAGTTTCCTACAGGAAAATATAAGTTTACGTATTTAATATGATGCATGCGTACAACTCGTTGTGTATTCTTTTCTTGCATGTAATCTCCTCACAAAAAAAGACATACATATAGCCCAACCCGTTCTCGTGTCGCTCAACTTTTGACCATGCAGTAGTACCATACTACATATTATGTGGTAGTAAACCTTCTTGTCTCAAGTTCAAGGCATTTTACCTCACGAAAGGAAGAGAGAGAAAAAAACAACAAAAGTATATATCCCTACTTGTTTTCATCTTCCCTTATATTGCAAAGCAGTAAAACGGCAAAGGAGTTAATATGGTGAATGGAGTGTAGCAAAGTTGCATGATGGGATTTATGGATCAGTGTTTTTTATGCAAGCTTTGCTGACCATCTCTGGATCGTCTCTTGTGTGGCTGTGGGATTTTTTCGAGGATTTATGTAGTTTTGTCTTGAGGAAAAAGTAAGGAAAAAAATCCCTTCACGTGTAGTGCAACCTCCTCCAGATCTGAGGCGATGTGGTTGTCGAAATCAACTCTAATGCTGGCGAGTGCGTTCATGTATGGAGTTTCTTTGAAGAAACAAAAAAAGGAAATATGGTCTCAATGGCAGAGACACTGAGACACGCACATTTTTCGTCTAGTGAGTAAACTAAATCTCTTTAAATTTGGTTAGGAGGAAGAGGAAACATCAAATTAAATTCTACCAACATACACACAACCAGAAAGAGCAATGAGACAGGTGAAACTTTATGGTTATGTGAGTTGGTTGAGGGAGGTTGCACATGCACGCGTGTTCCTTTCTCGCAATTATCTTTGCTGGACAGTAGAGGAAAGAGCTATTAAGGAAGAATACATCGTGATTTTCCTTTTTGAATGGACAGTTTACAAGATGAATTTTTAATGTCGTTCTTGACAAAACACGAGCTGTGATGAAAATCATGACTTCTTGACATTCTCATCGAGAACATGGAAAGCAAGTGGCAAGTCACTTGCAGAGAAGTTGTAAGACGTGCAAGTATTTTTTCTCTTTTCGGTTTCAATCAAATGATGATTTCCGAAATGTCTATGGAAAATTCATTTGATATTTTTGCTGTCAAAAGGGGAGAAAACTCTACTTCAAAGAAAGTATTTCTTTGGCATTTCTGGGTCATCTATAAATTTGTTTCCGGGAAAACCTATCTTAAAATTCAAATCTTTGGACAAGAACTCATTTCAGTGAAATACACAAACGCCGTCTTTTTTATTATAAATATGTAATCCCACATGTGCACATCAACTCCAGAGTAAAAAAACCTTAACCTAGATTCCCTTTCCCTATCATACAAGAAAAAAATTTATGTAGTATCCATCAAACCAAAAAAAAGTCACTTCAAAGGAACAGCAAATAAGAAAACTAGGATCAAAGTAAAAGTTGAAAGGAAATGGAAAAATTCTAGACTAGTAGCAGTTCCATAAATACGCACACATTTTACTAACTTCACTTACACATTTTTTCTAGTAAATAGAGCAACAGTCAGTGGAGTGGTTTGGAGTAGGTGAAAGAAGTTGAAGCTCGGATTCATTTCTTGCGTCACATGAGGCATTGGATATCATACACAGCTCAGTTTCATATACACAACACGTACTGACGTATCTCCAAGATCCCATGGTCACTTATGCTTCCACTTCTGGATCAGCAAATATCGGCCAGAAGAACACACACATGAAGTGTGTAGATTATACAACACGCACACACATGCTAACTTTCTATCATGTGGTGTGTCACGGAATGGTTCCTGTTACTCTCCACAAACTTTTTTTTGCACTATCTGAAAAAAAAATCGGAGCAGAAAGAGAGAAAACCTTTTACCACATAACCTACCAGTTTTGCTGAGGGAATTGGAGAGAAAAAAGGGGAAAGTGAGCAAGCACAACTACTTGTCATGAGTTACAGGCTCATAAATACAAAAAAGCTGGGAAAAATACATGAATATATTTTGTTCTCTCTTGCAAGGAGGAAGGCTGGATAAAGTGCAAAAACACAATCCATAATGGGGAAAATCCATTCATACATGTGTTCGGCAGAGTTATGAGCGAACTTTTTTTTACAGATATCAAATTTTGATACAGATCGGACCTTTTTTATGTTGAACAAAAATGAGTACGCATGCAAGACTCTAGTCGATTTCTGCTGAAAATGCGAAAAAGGAATTTTCGATTCTGTGAGGAATTATCGAACGTGCTTTTGTAAAAAAATGGGTGTACATGCGATGTACATATATGTACGCTGCGAAATAATTTCAAAGAACTGTACAATTTCAACCTTTTTAAGTATTCCCTGTAGTGACGATTGGTCCTGTCCAAATTCAACAATATAATATGCTTGGAAGACTTATGGTCGGTAACTTGTTTGAAGTTTTTGTAGTTAACAGTACATTTTTTTAAACTTTAAAATTGTTGCTTAAGTACGTTTGAGTGGGTCTACAAAAATAACTGAACAATATGATTCGTTCAAAATTTCTTTTTAAAATTTTCATCTTTTTCCACCCAACCGTTCCATTTTCCGAGTCCTTCTTACGTGCAGATTAGGAAAAAAACCTTTTTAAAAAGTTGGTTAAAAGATTGCCGCATTTTTATTAACTGGAATAAGCTTACTTACATCTATCACTCAAGCTCACGGTATTTTTCTTTGTATCCATTACTCACGCTTCGAATCACAATATTCACGTTATAAGACGGTTGCATTTCTTCAAAAAAGGCTTTCCTCAGCTTGGCGGAATAAACAAGCTGAAGTTGTCCTTCGTCCTTTCATTCACCAGCCATCCTGTGAGTAAGTCCTCTTTCCAGAAAAAGGGTGACTGCGCCAGGCACAGGCGAATGTAAGATCAGCGAAAACCCTTTCGTGAAAAAAAGTCTTTAGAAAAGGCACGAGTCTACGAATGTGTAAGAAATGGGCATACTACTCGCATACAGTTGTTTCTTACAGAAAAAATCTTTTAAAGGCTTAAGAATTCAAGCAGGCATTCAGGAAATGTTGAATACAACGTAAAAAGACTTACACTACAGAGAAAAAAAGTAAGAAGGAAAAGCCCTTCCGATAATATTGAAATTGTTGATACATTCCTTCATCACCTTTTCTCTCCTCACACTATACATACTACTTGTACCTATACAAATTTATATATTCCAGCGTAATATAACAGTTTACGAGTCGCCTTAGAATTTTTTCAGCAAGGAATTCTTCGCTACATCGATTCAATGAGTAGCAGACAATTCCTCGAGGAAAAAATCCAATATATGTTAGCACACACACAATGTGTGAATTTATGGAATACGTGTAAGTGTACAAGTGGTACATGAGGGATGAAGAAAGTTACACATATACATGATAAAAAATAGGACGCTGGAATAAATAAACAATGTTTGCAAAAAATATACGTCTCAAGATGGGCGATGTTGTGTGTGGATATTTTGTCACATGCACAAGAGAGAAAGAAAAGCTCCCACCAGCTATTTTGTTATTATGACTGCACACATGATACTCGCGGTGGTATGTCTGCTTCTTTAGGAATCAGATTTCCTCATCGTGTTTTATGCACCGAGTGGCTACCATCTCAAAAAAGTTCCAGTTGCTGGTCTCTCCGTTCTATCCTATTCTATTTACGCCTGTGACAAACGCCCGACCACCATTAATTTTTTATGCCCTAGTGGAACATTTTTTCATGAGTTTTTCCCCCTTTTGCCTCTCTCCCTACGTAAATAGATCAGGAGGGCGATGCTTTTCTTTGGCGCTTTGAGGTTGGATAGCTGGCCAAGAAAACGTGTTTTCACAAGAAAAAAATGTTTCGGGCTGGATGTCTTCTCTTGCATTTGTGCTTTTGAAAGGATGCTTATATAGGCCTTTCTTAAACTACGTTTATTTATTTATACGGTATTATTAACCTGGGAATGAATGTAAAAGCGCGAAGAAAAGCTATTCACACCGATTTCACTGATAATGAGGCGAAAAATGCTGATTGTTGGTGTACACAGTGCCTTCCATTATGTCACGTCCCTTTACACACATTAAGAAGTTTTATACTTGTTCCACCTATATATATACCCTGTGTGTGGCATGCAGAAGCTGAACCACTGGTATAGCGTGTCTTTCCTCGCTCGGTAAACTAGTTCCAGAGATGAGAAGTGTAATATGTAATGTTAGATGCGCAATCGGCGCTAAATATCACACTATTAGCCACACTTGCAGTGCTTCTGTTGTGAAGAAGAAAATACAGACGTTTATCATATTTTTCTCCTTTTGTCCCCAAAACCAAATGGACATGCCTTGTTTTCTTGTTGTTGAGGACGAGGTGACTCTCCTGCCATTCTTAAACTTCACAGCAGTTGTTTAGCGATTGTTTGTAACTTTATATATTGTGCTCCTTCAACCTTTCCCATCACTGTTTTTTTAAATAGAGAAAAAAGTTATTTCTACTTTTGTCTCCTTATCACGCATGTTTTCTCATTTTTCATACATTACGTGTGATGGTATTATTTTCTTCAAGGAGGAATCAGGGCGAGGTGAGATTTATTCCGGTAATAATTTACATCTCGGTGTAAAAGGACAGTGTGGACAACAATACGACAGATGCAATAAATAATCCTAGTGACGCTGTGGTATCCTGGCAGGCCTTTTTCTGTCATCTTGATCAACGCAGTATTTTTTCCAAGATCTTTTTGTAAACTTCTTGTCCATTCAATGGTAATATACTATTGAATTTTCTTCTTCTTTTAAATAGCTTAGACATAACATGACAATTTTCATAAGAATAGATCCTCTGGTGGGCATTTCCATTTAATTCAAGAAACAAATCCCTTTACCGAAGACCAATGCACTAAAAACTAGACAAAAAAATATCGGTCAACACAAAAGCTTCATAAAGACTACCGTGTGCACACAAAGACTTATCTAAAAATGATCCTGAACAAGGACAGTCATTATACAACTTGAGATATTATGGTCTGAGGAAGGAAAAAAGGCTTATGTACATAGATTTATATTTTTCCGGTTATTTTCCTCAAAAACTTTTTTTTCTCTGTTAGCTTTAGATTACATGCAAGATGAACAGTCAGCAAAGAGAGTATGGCATAAGTGGATCATTTGTCCATACTTGGACGTAATAACAATGTAATATCAAGGCTCATTTTTCTTACGACCACATTGTACGATCGCATCTATGATGATCAAATACTAACCGACATGAGAGAAAAAGGAGAAAAATCTGGCTAATATTATTCTCCTCACTCTATTATTGCCTTTCTAGTGCACCGCACTGCAGATGATTGGGAGAAGATCAGGCATGAGAGTGAGTGAGCAAAAATGTGTGTTATCTAGCTAACCGATTTTTTTCTCAATTGCATTGTAAAAAAAGTGCAGTGGCAGGGGCAATCCTAGCATTCCTTTTTTCTCTTTGTAGACACATCACAAAGATTTGAACTTGGTAGTTCTCTATACCCTCAGGAAAATAAAACACTTTTTGTCTAGGTATTTGTTTGTTTGTTGGGAAACATGGAGCTTTAGCATAAAGCCTTGTTAGCTTTTCCTGTCTGGCACACGTTTTCTTTCGGGAAGGTTAGCCGCGTTTGATTAGACTGGGATAAAAATATAAGGTGGGGAGAGAGAGAAAGAAAGAGATAAGAATGATATTGAACAAGCCGTTGTTATGTGATTATTATTATGATCGTGATTGCTACTGACAGCGGTAGTGAAGGGATCGTGGCAGCGGTAGCTGTAGATAGAAGAAATCTAGAAAGAGAGAAGAAAAACGGGCTTTATTTAGGACCTTCCCGACACTCTCATAAAACTTCACACGAACAAGGTGGCTCATGTCTTTGCAAGCAATCGAGTACACCTTTAGTCAGCACTGTGAAATAGAAGGCTACGGAGTGATCATCATGGTCGTCATCCTCAAAATAAAAAAATATATATCACGATACGATGCTCAACCAAAGGGAAATAGACTTTGCTTGTGTGAAATGTTCCTTGGGAAATAGAAGAAAATTACAAGGGAAAAAGGAAAACTGAAAAAATCTGTTTTCAGTTTGTGTATCCTGTAGGTATACACGTAATATATATTTCGGATGTGTGGTTTGGAAAAAAATCTTTGAGATGTATATCTTTCTTCTTGTCTGTGTCTCTTCTGTATTTTTTACAGAGGTTATGTCTACATTTTCCAACCATTTTCCCAAACCAGAAGACCACAAAATCTTGTATGAAAATGTGTAGAAACTAACTGTGTTTGTATTTCGCTCCTAACCTCATTTCCACTGTCTTCATAAACTTCAAATGGGGAAAAATACCTGACATCGTGGGGTATACATTATGTGGATTTTCTCTTCAACAAAAAATCGTGCACTATGCTTTTTGTGTGCACTCTGGTTTTTAGGGGAAATACAAACATTGCAATGGTAATTGTGGGAAGCTGTGAGTTTACTCTTGTGTGATGGATGCAATGTAATAACAACAGTCAAAGTTTGCGTACCTCTGCTCCCTTTACGAATCCCTCTTCAAATGACCATTTTTATATGTAGGGCATTCTTATATAAAATAAATCTATCTTGATGAAACATGTTTGCTTGTATTCTTGAAAACTTCAATTTCATAAAAAGAGCGACCTGAATTGAGCGAGCCTATGCTGTAAATTTCCCGGATAACAAAAAACCCTCATACAATCCACCACAACAGTAATGGATTCCTACTAGATGTATAACGCGATTATTGTTTGTATTCCAGGGGATAATATGGGAGTCTAAATAGAGAATCATATTTCACCTCTTTTATTAGCCTTGACTTTTGGAATTGCGCTTAAAAGTTAAACAACCAAAGTGTAAAAAAGTTACGCTGCATATGAAAGAAAAAACTCGGATAGTGTTGCACTCTGGATAAAAGGAATAAAGGCAATTGGGGGAGAAGAAAAGAAAAGTTTTTATTGTCGAGACATATTTTGTTGACATAATGTTCTTCCCCAGTAATATCCACATTGTTAGTGGGAAAATCGTTTCTTATTATTGTTATGATTATTATGATTATTACGATTGAAATAATGGTGGTTGCACTTTACACAACTTGAGAGTTGAGAGAGAGAGAGACTCCCTCAATAACAACAAGATTGCCGGACGCTCTTTTACTGCAGGCATGTTTTGTGTTTGTGCTTACGCACGCCAACACAACGGCCACCAGCGGACAAGCCAATCTTGTTTCAGTCAGCTAGCGGCTTTGACAAGACAAGGGCTCCTTCACTTTTTCTCTGATAGACAATAACATTGAGCCGTGATCATCCTGAGAAAAGAACATCAAACTTGAAAATCATTATCGTGATGATTCCTCCTCCCCCCGCCTAACTCATGGGAACGAGAAAAAAAGTTTCGAGATATAGACAAAAAGTTATATTGTTACAGGAATTCGAATATGCACTCGAGTTGCAATTGCACTTCCTGTGTGAATGTAAAATTCGTCGCTTTTTAGATGAGCTCAAACTGTATTTGTTTTATTCCAATTTAAGAAAACAGGAGGAGGGCGGTAAAGTCAAATTTTATTGGTTGATCGTTATCACCGCGAAGTTTGAATAGTTTGAAAATCGCTCTGTGAATGCGTTCCCCCTGCATCTACGAATTCGACAATTCATCCCTGTAATTTTAAAATGCAATGCCATTCTGCTCATTTTCGTTGCATTGAAAGTTGAACGAAGGCGCGAAAATTTAAACTGCCTCGAACCCATTAAGTTTTAGTTGGTAAATTTTGAACGTCGGCAGTCGCTTCGGCAAACACGTGTGATTAGAATCCTCTGTTTGGTCAAATGAAGCTACTGGTTTGGTATTTATTTCATGGAAATCGTTTATCTGTGTGGTAATCATTGTATCCATCTGGACAATCCCACAACTGCTCAAAAGAACATACCAAAGAAGTATACAGATAATGTTATAAAATCTCACCTACATTTATAAAATGGAGCGTGCTAGAGTGTCCTTTCTTTGTATTATTTTGCTTTTTAAGAGATCTCTCTATAGCTATCTGTCTTTGTAGGTGTTGTCTTCTTCCATCTCATCATCATCCCTGTTATCCCCTGTCATCACTTTAACACGTTAAAGCTAGATATACCTAGATGGAGGAACACTAAAGTCGGAATTAGGGTTGCTAGAAAATAAATCTAAATTGCTTTTTTCCCTCTTGCTTGGCTTAGCTTGTTGTATTCTCAAAAGCAATCCACTCATTCAACCACACACGAATAGAAAAAAAGCCACCAAGCTAGATTTGTTTCGTGGCCACAATGTCTGCATGCATGTCCACAAGGGGAATAAGGGTGGACGGTTGAGAGAAGGGGAAATGGATGAGTAAAAGATAGAAAAAAGTAGGAAAAACATGACAAGGGCTTGACCAAACTAAGAAAAACAGTTGAAATGAGGCTGTAAATTTTTTTTCACATTGGATTCAGCCGTTGTTACGTCTATAATTTCTTCAACACATTACCAAATGTCATTTCACATGAGCTTCTTCGTTTGAGGAGATATCCCTTGGAGGCAGTGAGGTCGTTGTTTTTCTCAAGTGGTAATTCTTCTGGATAGAAATAATCACTAAAAAAACAGCTTCAGGCTTGTTTTCTAAAATAAGGAATGTTTAAAGTATTGCATTGTCTTTATGCTTTAGTTTTTTTGGCATTTTTTTATACTAATTTTAAGTGTAGGTTTTGTGCAAGTCTTACATATTGAAAAAGAAGGAAAACTGAGGAGCTACACTTTTGTATCGATGCGTATGCAAGCGGGAAATGTAAAGAAAACATTATCAGTTTGTAAAAATAAAGGGTGAAGGCAACGGATAGAGACAATTTCAGCTCAAAACTGACTAAAACATACAAAAAAATATTTCAGAGAAACTCACAGATGTGATGTGATGAGATCAGATGGGAGCGATATAGCATTTCGTTCTCGGGAAACAATACCCTTAAGGATATTATGATTATGACTTGACATGAGTCACGACCATGCATGATGCTCAGTGAACAAAGAGAAAATGACCTGTTCCTTCCCTTCTTCCCAGATCATCCATCGTAAATTTCCATCTTTCTTTATTCCCACAAATGCACCAATGGCCTAGGGCAATTTGATTGATCAGTTTGTTTGCCACAAATACCTCAAGCAATGACAAAATACACGACTTATGTTTGCCTCACTACACATATCCAAGTTCAAAATGGATATGTTTCATATCTTGATTGTTTTTCCAAAGAATTTTCCTCTACCCTCAACAAAAATCCACAAACCATCTTTCTGTAGTACAACTTTTTCGTAATCTTTTCCAGGTAGAAAATATCATGCATTGTTTGAGACTTCCTTGAAATTCTCTTAAAGTAAATATACTAAACAAATACTCATATTGCGACAGTAATCCATTTTGTGCACAACCCACGTTTATTGTGTATCTCGGGCGAAATATATTTATTCCCATTATCCTTCCGCTTAACAACCTTCGTCTCTTTTAAGACCCGATTTTCTTCCTCTGCAATCATCACATCTTATCTCTATCCCACTAAAACAATACAAATATGCTTGCCACACAATTTAATATACAACTAGTTCATATACAGACATTCCCCACCAGAAAGAAATCATTTTTATCATTGCCTCATTTCTTTTTTATGACAACACGAGAATTTGAGATCACGTACAAACTAGAATAATTTGTGGCATGTTGCACAAGTACATAGATGATTCTCAAAACCTGTAATTCATGTGAAATAAGTTTTCATCAAATTACCCATCCTTATAAATTTTATGTACAAAAGATTTAAACACGGTTTTTGGCTGTGTAATCTTCCAGTCAAAAGTAAACACGGATGGAGGTTGTAAAATAGGCAATATAAAAAATTGGGCTATCATTATCATTTATGAAAGCTCATAAAACTCTGTGCGTGTGAGAATGTGGTGGGGTATAGTACCTGCGATGGGTGAAAATTGTTTAAATGAGGGAAACAGTAACAATCTTTACAGGGTAGGATGATTCACTCGTCTGTAGATTTTAGAATTACGTTTTGGATAGGTATATACTTTTACTTTTTGATGAAAAACTTTACATATGTCCCAGTGAGGGACAACTCATTACTTGTGAAACAGTAGCCGAGTTGCTGAGAACATGTTGAAATCATCCTGTATCAAAATGTAGCCAGAGTCATTTCAAAATCTTGCGTCACCACATCCAAGTCGAAAATCGATTTCGACAACTCTCTCATCACCAGTGGCGGCAATCCAGATGAATGATGGTAGCAAAAAATCTGGGAAATGGATATAGGGCGAACATCACAAAGAAGGGCAAGCGACGGTAATCAAGATCGTAAGGTGAAATGCGCAGTATACATAAGAAAAGGAGTACTAGCCCAGATTGAATTTTCTTTGAAGGCGAGGAAAAATGCCAACCAGTTCTCTGATAATACTTTTCTACTCCACTTGTGACTTGACTGCTACTGGAAATGGGTAAAGTGACTTCACAAAAGCATACATTGATTGTGAGGAAGGAAGCAAGTTATTTTTCCTGAGCCCTTTTTGTCACGTATAGATTTCAGGTTAAGCACTCCTCTATGCATCCTTTTCTGTCTGTATAAATTGTAGATGATCACTCTTATCTTTTCATGTGGAGCATCACATTGTAGCATTTTTCCATAGAAGATCCTTCCTCAGAGTGAGTCAAGCATAATATCAGTTTCCTGGAAAATATCATCACATCACATTTTGCTTAATGATCCGGTGATTATGGTCATGTTCTGTGGTTCTCCAGGTTGTCTTTGAAAACCAAAAAACTCCCTCCTCACACACATCAATATTCCACGAGAACTGTAATGAATATTTCCTTTTGTTGTTTATCTTACTATTCACCGCTGGCCGTTACATTGTGTGGTTTACGCGTACAAATCAAGATGCAAACATATCGTCTCCAGACTTGAAATCTCATGTGGCTCAGAAATAATCGGTGTGGTTTCCTTTTTGTTTGGAAAACACATTGCCAAAAAAATGTACACACACTACCTGTGAAATTTTTTCCTAGCAGAGAGTTCCTGCTCATAAAAAATGTCTTGTGTTTACTCACCTATTACCTAATATGTACCTTTTTTCCGGCTACTGCACTATTCATAAGCACTTAAGAAAGACAAATGGGGGTTTTCCTCCAGCTCAAGATATAAATTTCATTGGAAAGCAATACCCTGTGTCATCTTTATTTTTCTATTCACACAGTAGCCCTTATAAGGCGACTCCATGGACGGAGTCCATCTTTGGAATTTATATAAACCGTTTTCACAACGTAACATCCACAAGCATTTAATGTGCTCTCTCTCTCTATGTTCCCATCAGATCACTAATGATGATGGTACACCACTCGAAAAATCTCGTTGCATGTATTGCCTGGAGTAGGTTAAATGTTCATTTGTCGGGCTATTAAAGGAAACCGGTAGCAGATCTTGTATGCGTATACATCTGCTTTTAAAGATGAACAAACGTAAAACTAGTAGCTTGGTCATTTGTCCCAGTGCCTTTACGCATTACAAATGGTACACATGACAGAGAGGGAAAAGCTAAATACTTTTTTGTCTCCTTCACTCATCATCAGCTCCGCTCCTTAGGTTCAATGAAGCAAGGTGGTATTCGAGCTAAAAAGAAGGATGGCTAAAGTCACCTGAAAAGATACCTAAAGAGCATTTTCTCATTTGCTACTTTTTTTCCTCTTCCTCTCCTTACAAGATTTTATTGAGAAATGTTATGTGAATGTTTGAATAATAAAGTAAATACATGATATGTACATTTCTCGTCGACTTCTCGGTTTTCTCATTTGCTCAACAATTTTTTTTCTTTGGTTATGCTCTCTCTCTCTCTCTGTGTCTTTGTAAAAACGACCAACGAAGGAAAATCTCAGAAGCTTTTCGCTGCTGGTTTGTTGGTCTCAAAAGAAAACTTCATTCCATTCCATTAAATACCGAAGAGAGAAAAAAGAGTGAACATGTACTACCATTTGTTTTTCTTGAAGTGCAACTTTGTTCAAGTCCACTATATACACACTATATTCCTGTATTAACACTCAAATATGTACATCGTGAGATGTGTTTGTACATAAAAAAAAGTAAGAAAAGCGCTGCTGCAGGTCTACACTTAAACTGCTCAGATACAATTGATACGACCACTATAATTCCACTCCAGTCAGGGCAGTCAGTAGTTTTACACGGTCCATTCCAAACTGCTACTTGTTTTTTTTCTTTACTACTTTTTTAATGTGATCCAATGTAGGTCTTCTTAAGACATTAAAGTTTTCTACTTCTTTAGCTGTCCTCAGATGTCCAGGAAGAGGAAAATGTCCGTGAAGCAACAAATGCATTACTCTTGTTACTGATACTGTGTGTCATTTCAAGTTACACAGACAGTCTCAAAGTCTCCTCGTTTAGCATTGTTTCAAAGTGAAAACTCTTCTCATCATCGTTAGCTGCTTGTTATAAAAGAGAAAAAAGGAGGCACGATTTCGTTCCTATATATCTGTAGCTCAACTGGTTTCCTCAATGTTCTCCCGTCCATCTCTTTGCTAGTTGACAGGAGGTGACATTTCGGGAGAGACAGGTACATGAGCAAAGATACTCCTGTGGGACACCACTCTAGAACATTTTCCCATTAGTAGCAGCATCCCATTACATGAGGATTGGCGGCACGTAAATATTATTCCTATGGACTTGAACTCCAATGCAGAGGTAATGCAATGCGTCACAGTATTTTATCGCCAAGGCTGAGGAGATCCTTGTGGCAAGACGAATTCACCAAAGCATAGTTCTCACAGAGCTACTGGTTTTTTCTATAAAGGAGCATACCTTTCCCACTATAAAATGTATCTATGATGATCATGATCACCATTTTATTCATTCCTCCGCTGTCCTTTCAGTCGGGTCTTCGTACTAATGATGATGATGATCTTGATGATGTAGCGATAATACGATGACGAAGTGGCCACGAACACTCGTCAAGTGAAACCGGCAGCTTGTTTCTACATCACCACCAATTGCTCCTGCTTTTATATGACGAAGGTAAAAATCCTCCTTGCTGACTTTTCCTCATCATTATGTAATAATAAAGAGGGCTACAACAACATATATCATCAACAAAAGAAAATAAAAATGTGACTAGTGTCCGTATTTCCATCTACCTCCCAATGTTTATCCTCGTGTTGGAGGCTTTATGACATCAGAGTTTTTGTTATTGCTAATAATAATGACAACCAAATGCAAACTATGTTGCGAGAGGGGGATGAAAGGAAAGAAAAAAACCCTGATGGAAGTATTACACCTCTTTTGCTTTTTCTGTTTTTTATATCTTTTTCTCCTGATTATGCATACATTTTCTTGCACAGCTCACACACGGAGCCATACATAATGGGATTGAGATTGAGATGAGAAAAGGAATAAAAGGAGTACGACTTGTGCTTCCATGTGTGTGGGAAAATCATGCTCTTTTAATCTTTTACGCTCTTGGCTACCAAATACAAAAATCTCATCTAAGATCCATCAGCCTAACTTTGTATTTGTATCGCAAGTTCTCTGAAAAAAAAGAAGAAGAAAAAAGCCGTCCTTTTTCATATACATATGTGATGATGATGTGTGTGTGAGTGTGAGTGTGCAACTTGTGTAATATGTGAATGATGGGATTCGCTCACAAATAAAATGTATTGAATAATGGAAGTAAGTAATGCACTCCTACTACTACACTATTACTTCCACTTGTTCTTTTTCATCAGCTTTTCAATAGCTAGAGTAAAAAGAGAGAAAAAGCTGGCGTCTTTACTGTCAGTGCGCATATAAGCGAAAGAAAAAACCCTTTCTTCCATTTCAGTAACCATTGCTTGAAAAATATAAGAGTAAATCCTGAGGGATATACCTACATATATGGAAGTTTATAGAAAGAACTCTTATATATACATATGTATATTTAGCAAGAAAAAATAAATAGATGGCTTACTTACTCGCATGAAATGTTCCACCGATAATTCATTTCGTGATTGTTCGCTCACTCATCCTCAGTCTATGCTTTGGTCCATGTGTTGATGAAAGGAAGATATTTTTGATGGCTGAATGAGTATACGAACGTACAATCCAAAAGAAAAAGGAAGCGGTTCGGTTTTTCTTAAGATAAGAATATTTTCATCATGAATATTATAAGTATGATATACACAAAAGGTTATATATGTGTTTTTTGCAAGTCCATCAATACATAATGACGTGATGATGATGAAGAGGAGAAGATGAACATGAAAATGATCTGTTACATTACAACCGTCAAACACTCTCCATTTACAATTTTTATGTACAATCTCCGCGAAAAAGTCAATGCCGCCGGGAGGAAAAAAGAGATATAAGGAATGAGCACACACACTCACATAACCCTCGCTAATGACTACGATGCCATTGCCAATGTCAGTAATGGACTAAAGATGATGGTCAGGGGTATGTAATAATTTATCGGCAAAACACCATTTTCCTTATTGTTTGCAATGAATATGAACAACATTAGTGAGAGAAAATCTTGACTACAAATCTTATCCTTAGAACATTTAGCCCCCTCATCATTTCAACATTCTCTGAGTAAAAAGATGAAGACGGGGAAAGAAAATTCTAGTCATATATTGCGTGCTACATTTTCTCTTTTGTTATTATCAAAGTCTATTGTGCTCTTGTGAAACTGGAGTTGGTCCCATAAATCTGCGGACTTTGTTCAAATTAAAGTACTTTTTTTCCCTCCTGCTCCTCAAAGTTTACATATTCTTCCTGTTCACTCAGCTCTCTTTAAAATGTCGTTGACTACTTTGAAAGAGAGAAATATATAGAAACTGTTGCTTCGCTTGTCTTTAAGCGAAATACTTTTTTCGGAGAAATTCTCATTAGGAATGAGTACACAAGAGAAAAAGGGAAGATTAACAATGCCGAAGAGAACATTTCCTTGTGAGGAATATAGAGCGCAAAATACAAAAGGTTCCACTATGAAGATCTTAATTTACTGGTATTACACACTCGGCTTAGTTTCCTTTCAAGAAGTATATTTTGTAAATCCTTCAATTTACACTGTATTTAATCCGAATTTATGTATGGTGTGCATTTTTACGGTGAAATATTTTTTCCCCCAAAAAACTTCTTTCGCACAATGTGATAAAGGGTGACTTGAAGCATGAAAAAATTATTTTTCTTCGAGATTATTACATCTCTCCTGCATTATCTAAGATTAAGTAAGTGCAACACTGGCAATAATAACATCATTACGGTGTAACAGGCACTAACTTGAAAATAATATGAATGCGAGAGTTTAGTGTGATGCAGTTTTTCACTGCACAACAGGATCAAATGGAGACAGGTTGATAGGTATATATATATTGAGGCTTCATGAGGCAAAAGGGAAGTTCAAGAGAGGAAATTAATGGGCCAAGTGTGTATATAAATATACGCAGAGAGAGAAAAGAACATTCAGCTCTAATCCACACGAGGATTTAAGCTCCTTCAAAGCTCATTTTAAGAAGATCATCATTTGAGACTGAGCTGTAAAGCGGGAGTGAGAGCTGACGCTTGCAGTTTTTTCTCTCTTGCACATCTTAATAATCTTATACGTATGTCTTCACGCAAACAAGGAGATGAAAGGGCGAAGAAAGAAAATGTGTGAAAGTAGACTAGCATCTATAAGCATATATAATAATCTTTTTAAAAACAGAGTGACATAATGAACAGTGTTGAGAGTTGAGAAGGAGAAGAAAAAAGTGTTTTTTCTCGTATCATCCCCGCATTTTACAACTTGCTCGTTATGATGATGTAAATTTAAAAAGCATGTCCGTTACACATATCTACACCTCAGCCACATAGTGGAATTCTAGTTTTTTCGTGTACACTGATAATGAAGCAGATGCAACTGGATTATTGGTCTACACACTAGATTTAGACATGAGGAGTGCTCCACAGCACAGAAAAATGTTTCTTGTTTTTTGATTGTCTCTCCAAAAGTCGGATGTGAGAAAAGGATGGTGGGAAGAGGAACGTGTATCAACGGAGTCAGAGTGACAGCCGTCTTGTGTACCGCAGAAGTTTCTATCTTTACCTATTACAATTTGGCAAGTTAAAAGAAATACTAAGGGAGATAATGAGGTTTGAAATATTTAGGATTTTTCACCTAAGCACACTTGACGTTTTGGCAGTCGTCGCTCACTTGGAAAATACCAGTAGCTCTGGCGATGAGAGAGAAGGCTCTTCTCACTCTTGTGATAAATATGCCTCTTGTATATGTCTACATCTTTATCTAGTATAATTTAG
>JAHZNA010003783.1:0-23485 GCA_027743935.1 Sinodicranocentrus sp. ZH6 | reverse complement strand
CACGCTTCCGAAAACATTCCAGTCAAGAATTCATTGAGGTGAAGTATCACTACAATCGGTTAAATAAGTCAGATTCTATTGAGATAAAAGGATCCATCGAATCTTTACTGCCGCCTGGATCTCGCCTGGAATATCGGAATGATAAAATCAACATCATTGGGGATGGCAGAACTGTGTTTTTGAAAAACGTTCATTTTCAAAATCCAATTTTCCTTACCCAAACTGCCCAAACATGTAAAATTCAAAAATATTTTTTGTTTCAAAGTGGTTGGAATTTGTCGAAATTTTGTATTTAGCAAGATTTTTTACTGGATTCGTCTTTCGAATGCTAAAATACACCTAGATACAAAATTTTATAAAATTCCAACAACTTCGAAATTGAATTTTTGATTTCCCGCCAGGGCAATTTCCGGGCTATGGGGGTGAAAATTGCCAATTTTTTTACCGGATTCGTTTTCCTTATATCGAAATACACCAGAGTAAAAATTTTCAGCCGAATATCATTTAGGTCCCCCTTTATCCGGATAGGTCCAAAGACTCTGCGGCCATTGTCAAGTTTGTAGCTTAAAGCTGATTGACATTGAATTCAACTTTTTTCCCCCGCTAGCTGATACTTACTATGTGTGCATTAATTTGAAAAGCTTATTTGAAAGCCTCGGCTTTTTATAAGCAATTAGAATTTTCAAAGTATTATAATTTAAAACTCTGGCTAAGTAATGAAAAGAAATCTTCGTAACTGGCCTTTTAAATGTTTGGAATTTTCAAAGTATTATTATTAAAAACTCTGGATCAACTCTTCAAGTTTGATGTATTTGTCAAAGTGAAGATTTATAATGATATGGAAGCTTTTCGGAACCGGAAGACTTTCCGCACTCACCTTTACAAACAAAATGAACGGCCTAAACAGAATCGCGCTGCACATTTATAGCAGCTGCAGCTGGGTGAAATATCAACTAGGCAAAATGCCAATGCACGTTCCCCGAACAATAGTGTATTGTTCCCAATTATAGTGAAACATTAAGTTATTCCTAGTAACTCTCTGTTCAAGGTCTAGTTTGTTAGACGATGGAAAATGAAATAAACCGTTCGACTTTATTAAATAGAAGGAGCATTACGTGTGATAGTTTTGTCTTCAATATTCGTTTTGACCGTTGTAACGACCAAACAGCAATTTTTTTCCCAAAAGCATTATTTACGCCAATACGCTTGTCTGTAGGCTTTCGGCTTTCGAAGGATGTTTTTTTTAAATTCTAATCGTTAATTGTTTCTGTTATAACGGTGTAATGAATTTGGCTCAAAAGAAATAGGCATCGAGGGTTTGGCCCAATGTATCGATAAGTGTAAGCATAATTTTAAAAGGTTAAACGGTAGAACCCCAGAACCCTGGAGCACTAACACACAGACCGAAACACGGATTGACGAATTTCATTAAGAGATACGCTCCTTGATAATGAACCCAGTGAGATTGATTAATAAAAATCAACTTATTTACATATAATTATTACTTTTAAGTTTTAACTAATATTAAAAGGCTGATAAAAGATGAAGCGTCATTTGATACTGCTGTTTGGATAATAATAATAATAATAATAATAATACCTGAAAGCGAACATATCCCCAAGTTTCAAGTTACACAACATTTTAAAATGAACACTACTTTGGTTGATTATATGGCATCCGGAATTATTATCGTTCAGGGTGAATTTAAACACTCAAAAGTTGAATGGCTAAAATACACATGGTTTTTTACCAGCGTTTTTCAACTCCAGAAATACAACACTACGTCGTAAGATGCTCCAACACCATCATTGTTTTTACGACGAGTCGTAATAAATGCCAGTACGCATAGTGTGTATGTAAAATGCACTGAAGTTGTTGTTCAAACAACCCTACAAGTCTAGATGTACGCGAGATTTAATCCAAAGGATGGTGACACGACACAGAGTAAATTTTATGTTCCCCTACAACGTCCACTACTTCAGGAACATACTACACCTGCACAAAGGTTTTATACCCTGGTGTAATGCTAAACTAAAGTAAAATGCTTTCTTCAACCACATTTTATGTTGCGCCGTCAATGGAGTAAGTAGCTTTCTGAGATTTGACTTGACATCAACCATAATTCGGTTTATAACGACGTACATCCTGGTGACAAAATTCGTCAGAAATTCTTCTGTTTTATGAAGCTCCAGCAGGTTCACATTCTTTCATTGGTTTTTTCATCAAGGTATAACGTTGAGTAAGTCAGTAAACCTGGCTTGTAATGAATTAAAAATTTATAAAGATTGAAAGAGTTAAATTACAAGTTTTTAAGCGTGACATCCTGAGCATTCTCAATGCTGGTTTTAGTAACTTCAATAATAATTTTTAAAACAATATTTCCAAGCTCACTTGTAGTTGTATGAAGCTAGTTTGTGCGTAGGGAAATATTATTTTATGGTTCTCTTCTCCGCTTCACTTCTTCGATACACTTTCTCTTTTCATGGGAATAAAAGCTTTCGAGCTTTCATATGGCAAAATATTACATCGTCGAATTACTTTTGAAATGTAAGCAAAAGCATTGTATGCATGCAAAGTGGCAAGAGATTCAACCGAGTTCGCGCGTTCCATTGATATTTTTTTACTTATGAGATCATTTTAAAACACAACATGACGGATAGCAAAAGCATTTTGTGCTTTCAGTAAGTGTTTTTTATTAGGCTCAAGCGTTAATATCAGATATTTGCACTTTAATTCCGTTTCTACATGAATCCAATGTTGCTGGTCATTGTAAACTGACTCATAAACGCTTTTAGCGAAGGATGGTTCTCGGAATGATATTTATCCAATCAACATAACAAAAAAGTAATTCCAGAAGGACAAGTTAAATATTGCTACTTCAGGCTGTTTATCCAAAATCCGGTTTAACACATTTTTCTAACGATTACGACTTGCTACCGACTTTTCCACTTATGCTTAACAGCCTTAAACAAAGAAAACTGACTGCTATCTGCAATCTTTAAGAAACGAATTTTCTCAGCGTGAATGCATGACTCGCAAACATGTCCAACAAGCCATACAGATTAAACGTGATGTATGGGAATGGAAGTTGCCCTATGTATGCTGCCTATTAGTCTCTAAAGAAAGTGGCTCCTCTCCCTGATAGCAAAAATGCGATGGTAATGTCGTAATGGTTGGGTAAATCCCACTACAATACATCTTTCTACCGGATCTTTACAGATGGGACAGCACGTTTTAACGTTGTAAAACTTTGTGATGGAATTTTTTGGCAATTTCAAGAATATGATTCTCTTATATATCTTGAGAGTGAGGAAGATAAAAACCTCCGAAATATGGAAAAGGGACTCAAGTTGTCAGATAGAGTTTAGGGGTGGAGGTCCATGTCATTCCTATATTTTTCAAAACTGAGATATAATCCACAGATACTTCTTAAGAATCTATTTTTTTGCCAGACATCCCTATGGTCACAACAAAGCTTATTTACAATCATAGTTACACCTCCTTAGAATTTATTGATTTCCTTAAGACCAGTCCTGTATTTATTTGCCTTTAGCTTTATCTCATCCATTGAAAGCCATGCAATACAACATGTAGAGACCAATGATCTGTTCACCCCTTCCACTTCATGGACATTTTTACCCTTACAACTGCTAGAGGATTATACAATTTTGCTGAAGGCAATGATGCATTACACAGTATTTGATCGTGAATTCGAATTCTTTTTATTTTTCGCATAAGCCTGGATGCTTAGCATTTCCTATGGAGTATTTTTAGGACTTTCTTTCGAAGAATGTATTGCTGTGACAGTGTAACTCTAAAAGAATCAACCTATGACAAACGAAAATTTACTGGGGATTTTATTACGAATGCTTGAAACGTCTAAGGATAGCTTGACGTCAAACCAAACAATATTTACGATTTGAATATACCAAAATGTAGATTCGCGAGGGAAAGAATTTTCTCCAACTGGAAACAAAACATCTATGTAGGTGTAATTCTTGCTGAAGCGAAAGTTGTGCACAGTAATCATTTGATTTTCTCATTCTTTCTTTCAACATTCACTCTTGTTACAGTAGAGATTCCTCCGAGCCAGGATCAAATAAAAAAGGTAAACTCACTATTTACGTATACATGTGCAGTCGATATTTATCAGGAAATCCAAGTGTCACATTGATTTTCAAAGAGATTTGTTCAGGCATCCATAAATGTTCGTTTTGTGTTTCCCCTCGACAAGAGCTCCAAGAAAATGTGCGTCTATCACAGTGCTTTATCTCAATCGTATTTGAGTCGTTTAAGCCACGCAAGTTTTGAGAAAATAGCAATACTTTGGATAGAGAAAAATAAATAAAAGATTTTACTTTGTCAGAAGGATTGCAAATGCATGTATGAGGTCCGTGTATAGGACATCCGCCATTCTATAATGTAACACAGATTACAAATAAGTACATCTCTTCACTATTGTTACATGCTTCACTTTCTGTATATATGTAGTATGAAAGACGACGGTACGACTGAGAGACCTCTGAGACTTGAATTGAAGGCGATCAGTACAACCTCCCTCGCAACTAACGACCCGGACAACGGGAAAGTGTCGTGAAATTTGGAATTTCCCAGTTTGATGCGACTATAAGCGCACACACACACAACTCCTCTAGTGCTACTACACGTCTATAGTAATAAAAGTGAAAAGCCTCCCTTAAGTACTCCTGAACTTGTCAGAAAGTGCACTGTTTTGAGCTTATCTACCTCTTTTGCACGAGAAGTAGATAGGACTACTTTCTTTTACCGAGTCTGTCGCATATACTATTTTCTCGCGCTTTCCCCAACTGTCGCTTTCATAAAAAGAAGAAAAAAGAGTGTGTAAAATGAAGACGAAGAAGGCGTTGCGCTTCACGAGAGAAAGTAAAAGATAACACATTTCTACTTGCAATCTTTGTCGAGACAACTTTTAAAATTTGCCCTATCAACTTTTACTTTGTATTCATATTGCCACCACGGCGCAACTATAGTAAAAAAAAGTATATAAAGAGTATTACTTTACTACTATATACGGACATCAACCACCACAAAATATCATTGAACTCTGGTAACACGAAGCTTTTCTGGAAGCTTGGAGCACTAAAAGTGAAGTTGTCGTGTAACTTGAAGCCACGGTGGCGATCACTTCAGTCCCCTCATTTCCATATGTATGAAGGAAAGGACGTTTTGCGAGTCAAATCAGGAGGAATTTATTGGGCATCACATTTCGAAGACAGGGAGAAGCGTTACGGCCATTGATAGTAACTTGTACCCCTTGAAACTTTGAGTAACTTTCAGGTTTTCTCTTCAGCCATTTTTAGCTTACAGACACATATCATGTGACACCGGCTGTGTTTGATTCGTATTTGATGCTCGAGCTGTTCCAAAATATGAATCTGTTTCCTCCACACCGGTGCTCATGACGAGGAGTAAAGCATATAATTTGCATCATGAGATTCTCGTAGGGTGTGGGCGGTCTTCAGTTATTTCAAACGTATAATAAGAATTTAATGAGTAGATTATTCTGCTGGGTGACATTTAATCCTTCTCGCAATTTAATTAAACTAAGTCTCTAAGGTTAGTTTAATGAAATCCTAAGATCGCCAGCCGTGGTGCGATTACTCTTCTCATGTTCTCATCACATAGCCATCGCTACGTCGTAGTCGACAGAGAAAAACGATGAAACCAACACATGCACTTGACTTATAGAACGCTAGTCTACTATACACTAAATAATAGTGGCACCCCCGTTTCTAAAAACATACAAGAGGTACTAGAATCAGGTAATTATCCTTTAAATAAAACAGGTATAGGCATGTTGAATTTTTTTCGATTCGAGGTTTTCCACTTGTGGCGTGTAATAATGCATCTCTTACACGGGTTTACATTTTTACATTCTACTTTCAGCAATGTGTACAACATGGAGTTATTTCAAGAACTATCAGTTTCAGTTTTAAAATACTTGGGCTTCATAAAATGAATTATTTGAAATTTGAAGTGAAACAAAGCCAATTTTGACATGGAATGTATATGAGCAGATGCAGTGGAATGATAATACGACAAAATTGGTATTGTTGAGCAGACCATTCAAACAAAGCCCTCTTTTCACAGTCCGGCTCGTTCGTTTCTCCTCAACCCTATTCATGCAATTATGTATACGGCAGATAGGGTAGAGATCCACTGACCAAATCAAAATAGAATGAAATGTTGGGCAGTGCAAAGTTCCAAGTTGAATGACGGAGGATGAAGGATGAGCTTTATTATTATGAGGGCGCATCTGTTGGGGAGGCAGCTTTAAAAGATTCATCCAGCAAGGGACTCAAGCTTATTTCCAGCTTGTCTACTAGAGAAAAGAGATCTCCATAAGAGAATTTGATCCTAAAATCCGTGCCACTACAGTCATGAGGATTAAATGAACACGATGAGAAGGCATTATATGTTCGAATAAGAGTAAAACTTGGAGGGCATGATGAAGCACGCGTTCGTCGTTTGCTTACTCCAACAAGCGTAATAGGTATGCTTATAAAATATAATCTGTACCTAGATAACCAACATTGCATTACTTCTGCTTCTACAAATCTAAGTGGTGCGGTGTAATAACGGAACGTGGTCTCTTTTGTACACCGCATCACCACCACCACCACACTCTTGCATGGAAGTGCACTTATTCTTTTCAAACAGCGCTATTATTGCTGTGAAACCACTCTTTGCATAAGACATGCATCTTTGCATTTGTTTTGAATGTGTGAGTTGCGTATGTATAAGGTATTTAGTTAAACATCATATTTCCTGCTTCTATCTGTCATTCCATGCAGGAGGAAGGCATTACTAAAGTTATACTTGAACACTATGGTGGTCGTCCGTGGTGATAGTGAATCCTTTCCTGAACTCTCAAAGTAGGATTCACTTTTCCGCCTTGAAGGAGATGAGGAAGCATGTTGCATGCTTGCTGAGTTTTGATTCGGATCCTTCCTTTTGCTCTGTTGCACTCAAAACTGATTCACATCATGCGGTCTTTCTCATATACGTAGTCTCTCTTTCACTCTCCCCGAGATGCCATTCCATAACAAGACAAATTCCCAGCATCAGATACACAATCAAATATTTACGATGGGAGATGAATAGTTAGTTGTAGAAGATAAGGAAAAGACATTTATGTAGATTTTCCAACAATATGAAAACTCTGCTGTCACCATCATATTGGGGTATATATATATATAAGATGTATATATGTCTCTGTGCCCATTCTCATGATTTCCGTCCTCGTTCCGATTTTCCCTCCTGAAGTTTGAAAAATATGAAACTGGAAAAATGTAAGTGATGGCTGTCTCTGCAAAGCAGAATGATCTTGTGAAAGGAGACGCATACATGTCCTTTTATAAATTTCCCTGAAAGAAACTTTTTTCCTTACAAAAGTGCTCTAGCTGGATGCTGCGGGTGCTTACTCCCTTTATTGTAATGAGGGGCTAAATTTAATAAGAGATTTATATTTAACATAACTGAAACTAGAGTCGAAACTTTTGCACTGCTCAGTCTTGTACTCTACAACGACGAGCAGAAGACGCTCTGGGTGTAGAGAGTGAGTGCGTTGAAATATGCTTATTCATTACGGAATACGAATTTCGAATGTAATATCCATAATGAAATTAAATGAATTTGAGCACGTCATGTATAATGAAATGGGAAGTAGAGATTTTATTAGTTTCCGACCGACTGCATTAACTTTTGTCGCAAAGCTTTAATGCTAGTCGAAGCGGCAAAACTGGTTGATGTCCTTTATATATTCCTTCCATGAGTTGTCTCTACTTTTGGAAGGACTGGTCTAGTAGAATAGTTTCAGGAAAGTGCTGGCTGTATAAACGACAGACATTTAGTACTATTATGCATGATGTAACTTATATAAAATTAAGGAAATTGGAATACTAGCTGTTCTAAATTGTCAAGAGAGAGAGAGAGGAAAACAATTGCAAGAGGAAATGGACTAGCATTAAAGATGTGCGTGTAGTTGGATGAATGGAAAGTAGGAACGACATCCCCACCACACAGTTCAAAGAATCATTTGAGATGATGCATTCAGAGAAAGATGTAAGGATGGAACACACAATGGCCAATATGCTGATGATAATAATGTTGTTGGAGAGAAGCAATCTCAAGTAAGGATATCTGAATGAAGGACAGAGAAACGATGTCTCCAGCCTGATTTCGCTACATGGAATGTGAACAGTGAAGTGAACTGACTGAGTCGTCAGCTGCAGAGGAAAATCGGCATGCCTACAAACTATAAATGCCCAGGATCCTCGTATTCCTCATCATCTAGTAAGAGGAGGAGTGCAAGTGCCGAAAGTTGAAATGAAGCCGTGTTCTGTTTTCTGTGTTCCTTTTCAGTTTTTAGAATGGTGCAACAGAAGGAATATGGCTAAGACCCTTACCCAGCTTTACAATTTTTATCCTTCCTTTTCCTATGACAGTGGTGATGACGATGGATGGTGTTTCTTATGCGCTTATGCGTTTTTCTCCTCTTGGAAATATGTGGAGTGAGTGTGTGCTCTATGCACTGCGTTTCTTTCTGCCACACGGTTGCTTCCATCATGATGAATGATACTCTTCGATCTCATACCATCTAATAATTCGCTTCGTGTTACGCTACATTGCATCGCCACAATCACAACAGCCACAACAAGGAAATGAAAGAGGGTATAAAGTGGAAAGGCCATCCCCTCCTCGCATTTTTCTCAAAAAGACCCATAATAACAAAGATCTTGGGTGCTTAAACATTTTCAAGAAGGAGATGCTATATGGTAACACAGAGAATACAAAGTCTTAACCACTCCAGTAAAAACTACATTACTGTCACTTCTCCTCACTATGAGTGGGAAAAATAGGGGGAAAGGAGTGAGAGCTTGGGTTTCTAACTTGGCTCACTACAAGAACAGAAGGGGAATGCAAAGACAATTCCGTGGTTTACAACTTTTTATTATTAGATGCAACGAAAACTTTTAAAATAAATTTATCTTAATCATTCTTGTTTTACGTTGGCAATAATATTATAGGGAAAATAGGGATTTCTTTGAAATGTAATTTTAACTGGGCTATTTTCCCTTTTGTGTTTTCCACACTGAACATCCCTACATTCCCTACTCACAGTGTATGAGCAATATATGGATATAATGTGATTAAAACTAAGTTGAAACTTTTCTAAGTTTTGAAGATTTTCCCATGCATTTGTCAACTCGAAATGTACTTGGTTTCCTTTTTATGGCTTTCGATTACAATATTATAATTTTGAAAAAGATGGACTTGTGAAAGCTAAACCGGGAAGTGGATAACGTTGTAATAGGTATGATTGAATACCATGAATTGCATGAATCTCCTCTAGCTCAATCATTTTGAGGAAGTGGGAACGAAAAACCGTTTCCGATTTCCCCGTTTTCTGCATCCAGTTGAATTTCTCTGGGATTGTAGCAACGCTGTTATTCTCCATGAAGTTAGCTCAGGAAATGTTTACCCTTACAAGAAGTGAGATAAAGCATTGTAAACTGTGTCCCGAGGCGGATCTCTTACCGAAAGAGGAAACTTTTTGCCTTTTTATAATGATGACTTCATGTTCTGTTTCGCACGATATGTGAGTGTGGTACGGGTACCCTCACAGGGTGCAGCATATTTTGTCCCTGCTTAACTCCACGCTGGATATGCATCTAGTTTACGTTGTACCACCAGTTGTGACCACCTTCTATCTTGGTGAATTTCGTTACATGTGCAATATTCTCTCATCACTGCTTCAACCATCATGCTTAGCATTAAGTTTTAAACTGAAAAAGTCCAACTCCCATAACGCAAACTCTGCAAACTCTTCTCTTTCCTGTTTGTCTTTTCTCCAGCATGATTGTTGTGTGAAAAAAAATATATTGGCCCCGGAAATATCCTCTGTTTTAGAGTACGAATATAAAGATTTACTTCAGGACGATGCACGGGAAATACATTTGGATGTAGCCTTAAACATTCCTCCGTAGTCTCTCTTGTCATTGGAAGAGGAAAAACAATTCATCAAGAGTGAACGGAACGTATATAACACAAAACATTATTCATTTAATCCTACCAGACCCATTGGCTATTTAGGAGAACACTATGGGCTACACATATTTAATGCATTAGCCAGTTTGCGAAAATAAACTGGAATCTTGACTTTGAAGGAATTTCGCAACGTCTGAGAAGAACACGAGTTTCTACTCATGGAGAATTAAAAGGTTGTCTGCAATTTATTATTCAGAGGTTATATACAGTCTGAATAAAAAGGGAAACTATGAGGAAAATATCTCAAGTGGGAAAGTCTCCGAGAGTGAGAGTAAAGTAAATCTTAACAACTTTGTTAATTCCACAAAATTTCGTTTCTCTTTAATATAAACTGTAAACTTAACAGAATATTAATCCAGGATTGTAACTTATTGCTAGATTTCTAATATTGTAATCAAAAGGCTGGAAGAAAGGCTTAGGCTTAAGTACCAAATAAGCATTCTAAATTGTTATAACATTGCCCCAGCATCACCTGTTACAAACTACCCTTATTTTTCCATGTATTCGTGAGAGGAATAAACTGCTTAAATTCGCCATAAATTGATTAAGCAAGATGCTTGAAAATATGTATTTTTTCTTTTATATAATCAAACGAAAACAAGACAAAAAAAGTTTCAAACTTGACACGCCGACGTATCACACGATGAGCAACTTATTTTTATCATATAATTATGTTTGAGATTCTCTTGTGTTTGCAAACTACACGATATAAGAAGTGTCGCTGATACTTGCAATTCACAAATCAATATTCCACAGCTAATAATAGAATCCGACAGTTTCTCCGATGAAATGCAAGGAATGGTTGAGTTGATATCGACCAAGTATTCTTATATCGTACAAAAGAATCACAATATTTCCAAGTTGTAATGACTACATAGTATACCGCTGGCGGCAACCTAGAAAGTTGAGAAACTTTTAGTTTTTCCATAGTTGAGAATAAGGCGCCGTGATACGAAATTAAGTTTGAGTAGTCAAGACATAACGGCACGATAGCCACTATCGCAACCTCGATTGCAGAGTGCAGTCCATGGATACTTACATGATTTAGAAAGGAAAGAAGCTGCGCCGGTAGTAATGCTAATCAATGCCGTTATCACAAAAATTTTCTGCGTCCTGCACTCCGTCTGCGGTAGTTTATCATTAGGCTCCCTACTTGGAAGTGGAACTTACCTTTACTGCATCCCTCACAAAAACAGTATTATAAGGGAAGGAATTCGACCAGGAGAAAAGAGATCTTCCTAAAAGATAACCACACGCAACTCTCTTGTTTTTTTAAAAGACTGAAGTCTCAAAAGAAACTTCAATTCGGCTGCCACGTTTCTATCAATTCTGGCCACTGAAGCATTTTATCGACAAATAAAACTTGTTTCTGTTCAAAGAAAAAACGTAATATCTTCAAGATGAGGGTTGGCTCTTGTCTGTCATATAAATATAAATCAAGCAACCCTATCATAAATTTTACGGCGGTATTGAAATCATGAAAAAAACGCTATCAGTTTCATTTTCCTAATGAGGAGGCTTTCCAACTGATACGTAAAACGGTTATAAAAGTTCACACAAGAAAGACACAACTGTCAGTTGTGTCGTATTTTTACAAAGCGTTTAATTTGCACGTTTCACTACCGATTCAAACCAATATTTAGGCGAAGCTCTGAATTTGTAAAACTTGATAAGGATCGTCGTAACATCACATAGAAGCATAAAACTTTCTAAATTGCTGACTTAAACGAGGCATTAAGACGACTCGTGAAACGTGCACTATAGCGTTTTATTTTAATACATGATCTAAGAAGCCAAAAGGAATACTGTTTAACTTGAACTTGATGATCTTTCAGTGTAAAAATGAACATTTCAGAGAACAACTGCACAACGCACAAATTCATAATGTATCATTCGCTGACATGCAGTTTACCACATGAATGTTCGATATTTGCTGTCGAAGAGGGATTTTTTGTTGAGAAGTATGCTGATGTGGGCGAAAATCGTTTAAATTAAAATTTATGCGGATTTTTATTTCGTGTATGTTGAGGAGAAAAAAATCTAAAAAAATCATGTATTGCACCTCACGCTAAATACAACCTTTATCCTTACACTATCACGCTTCGTTGATAGGCTATCATTTTCATCTATTGTAGCACGAGTGGCAAAATTTGAGTGTGAAATTGCTAGTCTTTTTGAACAAGCTCATTCTTTTTATAAAAATGATTTGATTGAAGTGATCCGGTTGCTGGTTGCCAAATTATTACGAAAATAATGCCTGGCCTAGTTGCTAAGTGAGTTTTCTTTGTGAAATAATTGACGCAAATAATATATCCTAGAGAAGAACATTTCATTTTGGCTGTGGTTACATTCATCCTTCAAAATCGGATCGATTATTAAATGGCAGCTTTCAAAATCGTGACATTACATGCCTGCTCTAAAGTTAGTTGGCACTATTCCCAGGAGCATTTGTGATTTTGAAGTGGATCATTTAAATACAGTATAATATGCATATGTAACTAAGAGTTCCAACAAGTTTTACAAGATGCTGCTGCTAGAGTATGATAAATGCATTGAAAATCAGATTGAGAAATTATTATACATGCCATATTATTCCCTTTTAAATAGTAGCTGTTGCAAAGTTACCAAATTGAAAGCATCATGTACAACGATGAGGCTTTGTGACCTCATGTTTAATCCATGCTATTGCATCATGTTTGAGTTTGTGAAGTGTGTTCACTAGGAAAAAGGTAAACTGTAAAAGTGTCCCATGGGACATGGATATAAACGTAGATGCTCTTCCGATATCAATCAAATTCATCCCAAGGGAATTGTAAAACATGGGATAGGGCCCGTTTCGCATCAGTAGTAGCTAATAAACATTTTCAACATTCCCACTGCAAAAGGTTATCTTTTGAGTGAAGCGCATAAGGCATGATTCAAATAAGCTGTGAGTGGCTGAGAAAAGATTTGGGAATGCAGCATATGTTTCATAATTGATTATGAACCAAAGTAATGTAAACGCTTTTCTACATTTCAAAAAAAAACTTAGAATAAGCACTGGTTTGTTTTGGCTAATGCTTATTTATATCTTTTAAAAATACTAGGAATGGTGAAAATTTGAATGATCTTTACAACAAATACTATTTGATAGCTTTGGGGTCAATTGACAGTAGCGGTTGGCAAGTGCTGGTGTATATGTTACTGCACTGTTTTTCTTTTTTACCAAAAGTAATACATTCCCTTCTTCTGTTCATGTTTCACTTGTGCTCGTGCTGAAAAAAAACTAAGAAACTTTTGAAAAAGCTCATTGTCATCATTAGAACCACAGAATGTGAGTGAGGAATCTAAACTCTGTGCCTTTTTTGTTTCGGCTTTTTTCCCCAACCTTCCTCTTGTGATCAGTATCAGTTCTGTTGAATCTCAATAGGTTCTGGAAGTTGGTGAAGAAGAGCATATTTGAAAAGTAACGTCATCCTAATGCAGCCAGCCATAAGAGCCTCTAAGCACTTATCAGTTGTTGTGCCTCAGTGTCTGTTCGCCCTTTTTAGATGAGCTGAGAAACGAATCCGTGGACTTGAACACACACAGATAGAACGAAACTGGCTCATATGATATGTGCATAACACAAAATCTAATACTTATCGTACGCAATACAACAGTGCAATAGTGATGGGTTGAGAATGAAGACAGTTTTTACTGGAGAATCCACTCGCATTTGCTTGTTGAGTTCAGATCTGTCTGTTGTAATGTGATCAACAGCAAACTGTTCAGTATTACGACGATTCAAACAAGAATTCAATCAATGTAAAAAAGAGAGAAATACTACGTCTGTTTCCTCGTCAAAAGCCGTTGCTGTTGCTGCCAGGTTTTACTACTTTAACAAAACTTCTTTCTCTCTCTCTCTCTCATGTTCTTTTTTCCCATTGCATTCCCTAGTAAATGTGAAGATATGGAGACGAGGAATCGCCTTAATACCGAATATTGTTGTGTAGCACTGCTCCCTACTCAAAAGTGGGCTTGTAAGCTGTGCTCTGCAGTGACTACCGTAAAAAGAGAGCTGTAAAGAAGAAGTACATTATTAGCCTGTCAAAGAGCCACCGACACAGAGAACAAGAGAGTGAAGAAGATTCAAACTCTCTTCGTCGTCTTTTACTCTGGCTATTTATTCATCTTTTTCCTGCCATTATACACTGCCATCATCTCTCTAGTCATACATCAGTTGTTGTAGAGCAGCGGTCGTGCTCAGTCAGATCTCGCACACGGAGAGAGAAACTTAGCAAGCGTGTACGCGCGGAATGAATGCCACCTCCTCAGTTGAAGAACTAAGGGAGCTCTTGTAAAACAGCATTGCATTGCAGTGGTCGAACAAGGAGTCTGGAACGAGGAGCAAGAAAAGAGAAGAAAAAGCTCCTCACATTCAAAAAGACATCCACCCGACAGCCTTTTCATGGCTGGAGAGAATAGAAAAATGGAACGGCTTTTGCCAAAGAGGAGCAGCAGCGTATGACTTGAGTGTTTAGTGACTGTATGACAATACAATGATACGTAGTACGAGTAAAAAAAGCCCTTTCAGCCTCTTCTTCCTTGCCGTCTCTATTCAATTATAGTGTTATTATTATCCTCATTATCGCTCAACAGCAGTTTCCCCATCATTGTCCAATGACAAATGGTATGACACAGGTCAGTAAGTTTCTGTCTATTGTTAGTAGCGTGATGAGTGATTCTTTAAAAAAAATATAGTACTATATATAGTAAAAATATAGTAAAATAAGGTAGGAAGGAATTATTGAAATACGGGTGAAAAACTCCCTTGTATTGGGGCATCGGACAAAAAAGTGGAAATGCTGGAGTGGCTATGTAAGTGAATCTTGTCTTTGTTCACCAGCATCACTTGATCAAAAGTTGAAACTCATTTTGACTTTTTAGCACTGTTCTGTTCGAGTCTTGAATCTCTCTTGATAAACATTGTTGATTAAACAGGGGAACTCTATATAGAGTTGTAATGTAATATTGACAAAGTAAATAAACTTTAAATTGAGCCAGTAAAAAGACATTACGAGAGTAGAGATTGGAGTGTTGAAATTCATACAAAACAAGCATCAACTTTGCCTATGGAAGAGGACAATAGCTAAAATTTCGAAATGCAAATATCAAGAAAGATAATCCTTTCTCCAGATACAACATAGGGATGAGGTCACCTAGAGCAAAAGTTGAAAAAAGATGAGACAAGGCAGAGTCAAAATAATATAGTTTTGTTTTTGTGAGTTGATTGGGAAACTGTGGCGTTTCGTGAATGATAAACAAATAGCGTGTAAGAGACATAGTGTCATCATCATCTCGAAAATTTCCATGTGTGTACTTCTCTCCTCTTCCCACCCGTCAAGTTGACTAGGAAGGGTTATTTATTGAAGAAAATAGAGCAGCACTTGTTTGGATCTTGGATGACATTTATTAAATACGTAAGCGTCACAATCTTGTTCTAAAGTGCTAGTTTAGCTCATCCATTCATCCGGCTGTCGCTGTTTCATGAACATAATTCAACATCATCCTCTCATTGCTCTCCCTCAGCTACAAGGAAAAGACTTTTACAGAATACACGAGTACAAGAGACGTGATACAACACCAATAGTTTCACTTATTTTGGAGTCAAAAGGTTGAATAGAAGAAAAATAAGAGAGAAGGAAGTCAGCCAAAGAGTATGTCATAGAGGAAAAATTCCCTGGCATGTAGTGCTAAGTGAACTGGAAAAAAACTGGAAAATCTGAGGAAAAACGTTACACCCAACATTTCCCGTTGCTTGCTCTCCTGAAAAAGTTGTGTATTATGCAAGACTCAACATCCCTGTTTGTTGTATAAAATCTCAAAATTTCCTTTCGTCGACACGACTTCAAGTGAGGAATCATTCAGTTAGCTAAAATCAGAAAAACGAGAAAGAGAACCTTATCTACTTGTTTATGTAAAGTGTGCATTTAATATTACTCCTCAGATGAAAAAAAGAGAGTTGTTGGAGTGAAGAAATGAGTTGAAATGGTAAATCTAGCCAGAAAAATATGTTAACATCAAACCTTGTCACTGTTTTAACGTTTGCTCATGTCATGAAGGGAAAAGAGACAGAGCACAAGATCATCTATCTGTATAAGCATGAATCAAAACTATCTCTGTGAAACAGTGCACTTTTTCCTCTTCGTCTTCCTATGATGTCCCAGTTTAGAACTTTGCTTTTTACTCGAGAGCCACAAAACACATGAAATATTGAAACGCGTCTCTGCAATAATAATTATTGCCACAAGGAAGAAAGTTGAGACAGGTACGTACACTTTGAGGAAAAAAATAACAGGAAACTTCTTACACTTTTGACGTGTTTTGTCTCTTGCAATTACGCAAAACTTTGTTGTTTTTCTCAAGTTTTACGATGCGAAGCATTTATTATGTGAGAAGTTGGGGAAAACATAAAAATGCAATATAACTACAATCCTATTCTTGTGGAACATCAGAAAAATCATTAATAAAAATAAGGAAACTTTTTCAAAACGACTTCTTTGTTTACGCCTCAACTTGTTTTTTTTCCTACTCTGAAAAAAAAGTTTGGAATCATGACATGAAAAAAGGAAAACGAGAATCGAGGCAAAATAGTGGGAAGAAGTTTATGAGAGCGGTCATTTAAGCAAAAACAAATCAATATTTTCTATTTATGTGGGAATGCATTGTTGTGTGCCGTAAATGGGAAAAATAATGCCGACGGAGTTGATGCGAGCGACGAAACTAACGATTTCCATTTTATACGTTCTTATGTCATCACTCTCCATCGTCCATGCCAACTGGATGTAAGTAAATGTCACGACTGTTTCTTTCTCCATATTTTGAATTATTGCTTGACATGAATATTATTTAGCGTTTGGGAACATGCTTTTTTAAAAAGAAAAACATCAAATGGTACTTTCACAATCCCTGCTTGAAGAAGTAGGGTATAACCTTGGAGATTCAATTAAAGATCTCTTTCACAAAGTGTCAACATGATAAAGTTATTCTGGTAAATCCCGTTAACAAGCGTTAAAAAACAGAGGTTAATCTCCAGCATCTCATTCATCTCCCCATGCGCATGCCGTCTAAGGCAATTTCAATTGGCAATTTACTTCAAGAAGTCATTTATACAAAATCCAAGATGAAAAACACCCACCTATCACTATACTTGTCAGCTGCTTGTTTAAATTAGGCAAACAATGGATGTGGCATGACAGACGTTCCATTCTTAATTATAATTTGAATATAGCAATGTAACCAATACAAGAGCGTTGATTTTCCTTGTGGGATTTTTTTACTCTTCTTCTTTCTTCATCCATTCCTTCATCAATCACTAACAATAAGGGCTACGCTTGGAGCAAGCTTCATAATTATTTTTAATTCTGACAGAAATCAATCAAAAACTCTTGAGAAGTAGCAAGTGCCGCTGAAAACTTCCTTAGGAGATATGTTGCCAAAAAAAGATTTGTTTAAAGTGATTTATTTTCATCAGACTGCTTTCCTATGTGTATTAAATTATTCATAATTACACCAACCAATCTGAATGCAATCATCAAGTTGAAGAATGTTTTAGTCATTTATATTCATGAGAGCGTTCTCGTAATGGATTACACAACACGGCAAAGCTCATCGGCAATCGGGTGAGGATGAGCAGAGAGAGTAAAAGCGTGTTGGAATGGAATACATAAAAATACATTTTTAACAGCAAGCTTATTATTTCTTAATTGATTTTTCTCAGTCACTCAAATTAAACCCAGTGTAACGCAGCTGTTATTCTTTTGACAACGTATTTGAAAATGACCTTCCACCCACCTTGTCGTTCCTCTCAGGATTCATGAAAAAATCAACAGTGATCCAATATTATTCAGAAGTTAATCAAAGTTTTACCATAAATGGATTCAGATTGGATTGGAGGCAGATGCATACTGCATTTAAAAAAATATGTTTCACTTTGTAATCCATCTGTCGTCCTTTCACGCTAATTTACTGTAAGTATGAGCAGCTGAACTTCAGTGTGGAGGAATATGATACGGATTAGATTCAGCAGTTTTGAAAGAAAAAAATCCGAAATGTACACAGGACTTGAGTGGAGGAGCTGTGGTAGATGACATATTTTTCAAAGCTTTCTGTATTTTCCACAACCAACAGTTTATTTACATTCCTTTCAGTGAGTTTTCAAAAACTCGTGTTTCATCTATCCCCACATCCACTAACATTGTTGTTCAAGTTGTGATATATTTCAAGTTTTCACCCCCTCATCTCCCTGTTGTGTTGTGAAGGGAATCAACCAATGAAATATATTTAATATATTTCATGTGTGGTGCGTCCTACCCAAAAAGTCAGGTTTCTTTCCAGAGGGATGTACGAGGAGGTTATGAGAGACATTAAAGAGACTTCAGCTCTCGATAACACCGCAGGAAATGAGCATTAATACTTCATCTGCATATCAATCGAAAAGGAGAAAGTTGTTCTTTCAGATGATACCCATACTATATACTGGGGTTGATTGTACCCTGAGATATGGAGGTTCAAAGATTTTCAAAACATTTTTTAAAAAATTAAAAGCCCTAATTTTCGTAACTACACCAAATTTTAATATTCAGAAAGCCTTCCAACCTCTTAAGTTCAAAGGGGTTTTCTGGAAAAAATTGTGACTGGAGATTCTACATACCTTCATCTTTATGAGGGTGAGTCAAAAAGCCAGAGGAGGACGATGGTTAGATCGTAGTTCACTGTCATCTTCGAAGGTCATGCACATAGCTTTGCAACTCGAAGATTATGATGCTGATTTTCTGGGACATGATTTTCTGTTGAGGGAGTATTTCGCAAAGGGTGCAGCACTTATCGGGCAAAAACATTACACAAATTTAGAAAAATTGAATAAAGTCAACATTGTAAAACAAGAACTACTTTGTTGGAATGACGAAGTTTTCCTTAAAAACGATAATGTGCCATTTCACACTTTACGCTTGAGTAGGTCAAAGAGCTGGAATTTTTCCAGTTGTGCCATCGTCCTAACAGTATCCATCTTCCTCTACCAGACAACTTTCTGATCCCAAAAATAAAAAACTACATGAGCGGTAGAAGGTTCAAGTCGAACGAATAAAACATGAAAATGAAAAACGTGATTTTTCCCGAATTCGACATAGGACCTTGGTATTTTTAAGCCAGTAGGCCTAGGCTCTTTCCGATAGGTGGAAAAAGTGTAGGAGATTTGAGGGTAATCATGTAAAAAAATTGATTGAAAATGTTAAACCATATTGAAATGAGAGCTCAATAAAGTCTCTTTAATGTCTCTGATAATCCCCTCGTATACATTCAGGAATAAAACAAATGGGTGATACATCAACTGCGAAACTTTACGCGAAGGAGGAAAAGGAGAGAGATATTTTCGCTAAATAATACGAAACGCCCTAGTCCCATTACCTAGGAAAAGAAGGAATGAAATATATTCTTAAAGTGACACAGGTAAAGCGTTGGTGTGAAAGGCCAAGTCAAGTTTTGCGCTCTTGTAAAACACAAAAAATGGGGAAAAGGTTGGAAAATGTCATGTTAATATTTGTTATCCTGTGATAACGGCACTTTGACGACGGCAACAAAGTCACAGAACATAGTGAACGGATATACGTGTAACATGTTTCAGCTGAAAAAAAATCAACTTTTATCCTTAGTCCATACTCCCTACTCCATGCAAGTATTTTACAATGTCTCACACATTCTTTTAAAAAAAATATCACGACCACGAAGGATACGGATCATGGAAACAAGTAAAGCAAAATATGTGTAGTATATAGGTGCGGTGATACAGTATAACAGCGATAAAGATGAATTACCCTCTAGGAAAGTAATGAACGTAAAAAAAGTTTTTTTTATGAATCATGGATTACTTCTTATTGTTAGTATAGTGTGGTAATATAAGGTTTCCATTTCATAGCTATGTACATTCTCATTCTCTGTTACCAAGGGTCAGAGGGTGTTGGGTCTACATAAGAAACGGGATTTCAATATCCTCCAATATACGTACACCTTGACTAATCAGGCTTCTTGAATTTCGATTCCGGAAACTGGAATTAGCAACTACCCATGACAAACAGCACTCCAGCAAAGTATAGAAAAAAGCGGTCTCATATTAATGAAATGAAAGGTAGACTGTCGGTATTTACTTAACTAGTGAAGATATAAAAATCCCTTACACATTTTACTTACTTCATCTCAGCTTAAGTTTCACTATACAAACAAGACGCAAATGAAGAAGGTAAGGTAATGGAAGAAAGAGCAGAGTCAAGTTTCCTTTTGCCCTGCTGTAGGTGCACCCACCAATATAGTGAAATATTACAATATTATACACATACATGGAGAATTTCACGGCAAGAGTAATCTCCCAGTCTCTTTAAAGACACCAAAGAAACCCATAAAGTAGCCTTGTAAACGGATATTAGTGGTAACCTCTACCGTAGCTCAAACTCTTTCTATGGACAACATAAGGTGTCGTTTTTTCTCTCTTGTGGTACAAGTCTAGAGAGAGGGCATGAATTAGAACTATAAAAATAATATGGGAAGTGAGAGAAACTTGACTGTTTAATTTTGAGACGAGAGAGCAAGTTTATAGAAGGGAGTAAAAAGTTTGGCATGATGAATCCCGACAGCGAAGAAGTTAACTCCAGCTAACTATGTATTATCTCTGTCGGCTGCTTTTTGCCGGTCTCTTTCCATATTCATCTCTTTTGACTGGAGTCTGCCTTGATTTTACCTCCGTTGAGATGATTAGTTACAGCGTAATCATAGCATTAGCTACCATTATTACCGTCTAAGAGGACCCTTCTCGTTTTACTCACTTTTATTAAAGGCTAGCACCGTGTGGAACACAATCGTAAATAGGGTCATGTATGCTTGTATATGTATTCCTAATGAAGCAAAAAACGATTTTTTTTTCTTATTCTTTTTGTATGCATGTGTGTATGCGCTCGTTAACAACTGAAGCACCGACAATGCATGCCTTCAAGTGAGAAAACAACAAGAGAGTCGTCCTCCCTGAACACGTAAACATCAAAGCACCCAAAAAACTACATCTTTTCTCTCTCTCTCCTTCATATCATCTTCATGAGGAACAGAAATGGGGATTCTCTTTTTTCCTTTTTTTGTAAGGATGAACAGATTCACAGTGAAGGTAAATGAAAGAGAGAGAGAGGATGGAAGTCTAATCAGTTTATTGCTGTTTTCCTTAATCACCAAAAAACTATATATATTTCGTATCGATTACAGACCATCATGTTATAAAAATGTTTCACATCTCTTCTCTAAATGCAGTTCTTTTTTTCTTTCGAAACTCAAGAAATAGGAGGAGGATGGCGCATATAGAATTTTATGATTGACTTAAAGCAACTCTTTTTTTGCACTTACACCAATCCAACTATAAACAGGAATTAGCTGAGAGACAGTGTTAAAATGCCTTTTTATTAAGGAAGCACTTTACACATCCGAGAAGTAATCCAACACTTGCTCTTCGTCATGATCTTCTGCACGAGTCAATGCTAAAGGGAAAGAGAGAAAGGGAATATGTTTCGTAGCTCTGTGCAGCCCTCATAATTCTACGCAGTTAACAAATTTGATGACAGCATGGAACAAGTTTTCCTTCTAATAGACAAGTGATTCATTTCAAAGCATGTTGGTGCTAAAAAAATCTTTGGCACGTATTAAATTTCATTGTAGAATAGATGGAATAACTAGATTATACTCAGGATAATAAAAAGAGTAAGCAAAGTGATATATTTTAATGTGAAGACAGAAGCGGTCAGGAAAACTCACAGGTGGAGAGGAGAAACTGGATTCCTTCGTATAAATAATGGAAGGTCTTCGTCCAAACTGTCATAAATGAATTATTGAGAGTTTCGACGTGATCCCCTGTATCATTTGAAAACTATTACGGCATGGGATTGTACATAGTTTTGTATTTTACTGATTTGTCCCTGTCCAGTTCCTCTGTATACTGGGCAGACAGAGGGTGAGGTTAGGAGAATGAAATATACTTATTGTGCAAGTAAGTATGGTTATTTCTTCCACTACCATGACTTCTTTATGTTTGCATTGCATTGCATGCAGATAAACGGAGATCGTGAGAATATCGCCTCAGGTGAGATGAGTAGTTAGGATGAAGAGTAAAACAGTAATTTGAAAGGGCCAAAACTACAGCCTTGCTCACACTTGCTGTCGGTACGGTAGACAGAGAAGAAGAAACGAGAGAAATCCATCTTTATCCCTTGCTCACCTCATGCTGGATTTTTTCCCCTGTAATACGACGGTTTTTCGTGTTGAGAGAAAATAGAAACACTTCATGGTTTTACACATTAGCCGATGAAAATACGTTTTCTTTCTAGCTTTTAAGTCTCCGACATAACTACAAAGCAAGGATGTTTAACAATACAGACAATGATCTCCCATTATCCATCCATCCTCATCAGAGTACCCCAATATTTCTACCTGATACCGTTCCATTTAAAGTGAGCAAAGGAGAGAAAAATGTGGTCAAAGGGGATCAGGTTCTCGATTATGTCACACGAACGACAAATAATGACATGCTGATGGAAACTCTCTAAAAAGAGTGCAGCAGTAGGGAAATTCATTCAGGTAAAGAAGAGACATGTATTTGAAGAGACAATTCTTTCTTATTTTTAAGAAAAAGTATACATATGTAGTGAAACTGTCACTGTCAGCGGAATGTCTCTGCTGTACCAGTTCCATTATTTTTGAATACCATTGCAAAGATAACCCTAGTCATCATCAGCTAGTTTCCACTTTTGAGCTGGATATTATACTATTCCCTGTTGTATAGGATCATTTGCGTTTTATAGACAAATTCAAAGTTACCCCTTACAAACGTGCAACGGATAAGTGCACCGTTAAGAGGAGGTTCAACACAAGTGAAATTCCTTTGGATCAGTAAAAGGATCCAAAGGGAGAGAGAGAGAATCTCTGAGAATGAGATGAGTAAAAAAGGCTTGCATTATGTGTACCTTATGAATGATGATGAAATGACATCACTTTTCAAGTCAGCTTATTGTACTTGAGTGTGTGTCTCTCTCTTGGTATTTACAATGAGGAGACTAAGAATCAACATGAGGTAGGTTAATGCATTTATACTGTTATGAAGAAAGGCTTACCATTATCTTTTATTTACATTGGGAATTTTAAAACCCTGTAAGTTTGACGACCTTTGTGGCAGCAGAGTTGCCCAAGTCGCACCGCGAACGACTGAGGGATTGCTATTTGGCTGAAAATTTGCACTCAGGTGCACTTTAGTGTGAGGAAAACGAATTCGATGAAAAACGGCCCACTTTTCACCCCCAGGTGCCCGAAAATCGCCCTCGCGGGAATTCAAAATTTGAATTTTGAAGTA
>JAHZNA010003781.1:0-51569 GCA_027743935.1 Sinodicranocentrus sp. ZH6 | reverse complement strand
CGTCCGCAAAACGTACCTTTTCCCGCAGAATCTACCTTTTTGTCCGCAGGGAATTTCGATGCCAAATTTTTACTAGTGATTTATTCAATATGTATGAGCGTAAAGAACATATGCACACTAATACACATCACATACATCACGATTGCTCACAAAGATTCTCTCTCCGCAAACAAATATGCCCTAATGTAGCCGCATAAAGAATGCGCTAATTATATGCACAATATCGCCATGCTGAAAACAACGTGCTGAGGGGTAGTATTTCTTGCTGGCTGGAATGCCCAGGCCTAGATGAAACTAGGGTAATCACTCACCACATTCCCGCTTTCTCCCACACAGCTGCTGAGGATCAGCTCTTTAAAGATAATCTCGTTCCGGGTGGAACATCCAGAGCACCAAGTACAGAACCACATTCGACATGTGATTTATCTGCTTCAACTCAAATATAAGACCACATGCAATAACGGATTTATGCCAGTTAGCATTTTCTTCGTTATCTTCTTTGTCACATCGATTCATGAAACAATTTATTTCTTAATAATTGAATCTGAATGAAAAGGGTAAATGCACTTATGAATCTAATTTGCATGCTCCATCACTTCCAGCATCAAAATCACTGGAGTACTTTTATGAAACTCATGAATTTGTTGTGTTACAGGCTCCTTAATGGTAATTGTAGCATATTGTACCCTTGCACCTATATTTACTTTGAGTTAAGAGATAAAAGGTGACATTTTAAGTCGTTTTTTGTTGCAGAACTTTCCCCTGGCTTACGGCAATAAATAAAATGCTTCCCATAAATTTCACTACTGATGTTCGGAATAGCTTGATATTCAAGCCCACGTTGAAGGATTCCGGCGGGCAGAAGCTAAAACCGAAAGCTATGCCATATGTGGGTACGCTATTAGAAAAGGAGGAACATAGGGGAACGGCTTTCTCGCATGAAATGCTGGCAAGCCAAAAAAGAAAACGAGTTACGGTTTGGGTTTACGACTTTACGTAGATTGTAGATGTTTGGAAGCTGGGATGAATATATGTTAACGTGTATCATGAAAAGAGCCGAAAACCGTGCCCTATCGCATAATACTTTGGCTTCGTTCGTCTCTGCTTTTTTTTATCAGGGCAGGCTTGCCTAATGAACGTGAGGAGAAGTCCGGGTCCGGAGAATTTGTGTTGTATGCTGTCGGTCGGTGAGAAGAAGAAACAGAGAGGAAGACGGCTCTGGGAGCACAGGTTGTTTGGTTGTTGTGTGTGTGAGTGAGTGGAGTGGAGGCAAGGGAGATTTTGGAGGGTAGCTTTTTAGTGATACATAATTGGCGTTTAATCTTTTAGTTGCTAGGTTCTTCTTATTGGACAGTTGGAATTAATTTGGTATGTAAAATTTTGACTTGCAATCATTATTAGATTATTTGGTTGAACAAATTTTTATAGGTCATAGGTCGTTGGTTGTAGATATTCGTTGTCGATTGTAGAGGAATGGCCTTGTACTCATAATATTATTGAATGTAAACGTCAGAATCGTGTTTAGGGATGTATGCATTGTTGCCAGTTGTCAGTCATCTTAGTTAGCGTTTGTTTAATTTCAAATTTCATTGTGGAACTGTTGGCAATATATCGTATCTTAATATAAAATAATTATATAGGTGTATTTACAGTGTATTTACAAGAAAAAACTGGGTAATAAAATAGTGTATACAACATATGTAGTAACCATGTATTTAATTAAAACTAATGCCTACTGGTGACTGGGGCAGGAAACAGGAATAGAACACCGATTGTTATTGTCAATTGTTAAAATCAGTTGTCAGTTTGGCTGTTTCCATCATTTATCTTTCAACTTTTGTGCAACGTTGTGTTTTGTCTTTAGTCTTGACTAAAAAATGACTGAGAAATAAGGCTCTTTTGATTTTATATTTTGGATGTGGTCTGATGAAACTATTATAATTTGTTTTTAATTCCAGTTTTCCTCAAAATTCTGTTGGTACACTCGTAGAAACAATGAGTGTTTGTTACAAATGCAACAAACCGGGACACTTTGCCCGAGAATGCAATGACGATGGCGGTCTTTCTAGCGGAGGTGGTGGACGTTCTCGGGGTAACAACGGCTCGCGAGGTGTGCTGCAGCTAATTGCATATTCAATATCGTTACTGTCATATAAAGCAGCTTTTTAGGGTTACATGTTTGGCATTGCACTAATTGGACGATGGGTTGCTATCTCTTTCAGACAAATGTTTCAAATGCAATAGGTTCGGACATTTTGCAAGAGACTGCAAAGAGAGTGATCGCTGCTACAAATGTGATGAAGTTGGACACATTGCTCGAGACTGCAAGCATACTACTGACGAACGTTAGTTGTTTGGGTATTTTAATGTTAGCTTTAAAAATATTGTGGTTTTGTGGTTTAATAAAATTATACATTTGTGTGGACTGTTGCAGCGTCATGCTACAACTGTCGGAAGCCGGGTCATATTGCACGGGATTGTCCTCGTCCCGATTCTCGCAGTTATTCAAACAATATGACCTGCTATTCTTGTGGGGAGCAAGGTCACATGAGTCGTGACTGCACGAAGGATGATCGAAAGGTTTGTTTGTTATATTATATTGTTTTTGTTTAGTAAAATTGAGTGCAGTTTGTTGTAGTTGTTTATTTTACGCGATTTTGGGGGAAAATATGTAATATTTTAGTTTGTAGTTTGTTAATCTAGGACATTATTTATTTTGATTTCAGTGTTATGCTTGTGGTAAGCTTGGCCACATATCTACGGACTGTCCGAATCCTGATGGAGACGAGAAAAAATGTTACTCGTGTGGTGCGTATGACCACTTGTCTCGAAATTGCCCAGCATCTGAGGGGACAGTTTGCTACAGGTTTGAAATCATTCTCCAATTCATTCCTCCATTCTCTAATTGTGTCTGAGGGATTTGTTATATTCGTTATTCGGATCCCAGTGCAATCAAATTTTTCCTGATTGTTATAGATGTAAAGAGCGTGGACACATGGCACGGGAATGCGTTGCTCCAGAGATACCCGCATAATTTTTTCCCGTTAATGTTCAACGCCTTTAATTATCTTGTATCAACCACTCATAACTTTTAATCAGGTTATCCAAATGAGAATAAGTACAGTGCAAGGTAATACAGCGCAAGGAATCCTTCAGATTTTGACGTTTTGGATGGGTTATATTATGTTTGTTTTTATTTTAAAATAATGTAAGAGGAGCATGAGGGTTGAAATGGAATGGATCTGAGAGAACCTCTTAAAATAGAATAATAATATACATAGACGTCTTTTGAAATGTTTCTTTAGTTCATTTATCTCAGTCCCGACAACACATAGATTGTGTTTACCTCATGAACTATTCTACTATGAGAAGGAAATGTACGATTTTAAAAAATACAAATTCTTGAAATATCCGAACGAACTGCATTTTTATGTATTAATGTTGACGTTGTAATTGTGAACAAGGTACTTTTGTACGTAGTACAAGGTGCATAAATTATAAAATCAAATTTAAAACATATAGTCTGAATTTGTCGTATAGTTTAGCAAAGGAGACGTAATTAATTAAGCAAAGTTCAGTATTGTCTATAAATGACTTTAATTAATAAGGAGTAACTTTACTCACTTCAGGAAAGGGAATCTTCCTCTGTTTGGTGAAGAAATAAGTTAAACGCAATCCAATTTATAATCCAATCTCATATTGGTGAAGGACCAAGGTTTAAACAATCCAGTGGAATTGTCAAGTCTTCTTGTAGCTTTTGTTTCAGATCGTGAACGATTGTTTTAATTGATTGTCTTTGTCTCATTTGCATTTTCTTTTTACTAATGTTTCGCTTGTGCTTTTGCGAGGATATATGTGTTTATATGTCCTTCTACATATGTTAAATGAGATTCACAAACAGGATTCTTAACCTTGGACAATGTCATCACTTAAATTAAAAGTAAGTTGCGGTTGCGTGCAAGAAATGAACGTACTGTTACCATTTTCAACAGCGTACACAATGAGCTTTTGGTTCATCAGAAGTCATTTTACGATATGGATAAAAAGTAACCCGAAAATTCTGGGTATTGCGGATTTAAATATTAGTGAATATTATGAAATAGCTACAGAAATTGAACCGTGGATTATACGTTGATTTAGTTGTATCTAAGACTTTGAACGTCCGATTCAATTTGTGCACCGATGTAATCTTCAGTATACTTCATTTTATTGTCAATAAATATAAATTAATATCCGAAATAAACATAATGATGACATGTTATAAAATCCTTGTATGCAACATAAAAATGTAAATATCTATCCTGGTCGTTATAAATTCTCGAAAATATTTCTCGGAGCAGAATGCTGAACTGAACTAAACAAATGCACATAATTAATTATTATTACTAGTATGTAAAATCAGTAGTATAAATGTTAATTGTTAACTAATTTTATATATCGTCCTTGTTTTTTTTGCCATATTAGAAATAGATAGTTGTTATCTAGTTCTAGTTCTGTGACAACTATGTTATCAAAGCATATAAAGATCTAGTTAAAGTTGTGCCAATTTCGGTAAATTACATAGTCAAATCTGTTGTTTCGGAAATTACGAAGCTCAACAAATATTACTGCCTGTTTTGTGTTAAAGATGTGATTCAATGCTAGGAAGTACACTTGAGAATCTCAAAATGGGACTTATATCCGTTTTGATGTTAACTTTTATAACCCGTTCTTGTTGCTTTGCGTTTTCTGTGGTTTCCCAATTACTAGTTACGTGTATAATTTACTGTATAAGGTAGAGTAATAACCGTTAGTGATAAAGACTTCAGTAAAACCAATACAGCGAAATAACGACTGATTCTGTGAATTGAGAAGCCTCGTGGAGTTTTTAACTGAACTGATTGTATAATATACCAAGCAGGGGATACTATTGTATTTATGTGCGTGATGAAAACATAAGAAACATTGAATGGCGAAGGATTTAAGGTTCATTCTCACGTTTTCAATTAAACTGTCTGAAACCTATAGACATTAATTAAATGAATAGTATTATCTAATGCATCACCTGTACCGTACCTCATTGATTGTTGATGACTATTAATACAGACTCATATAGAATATATTATATTATGTGATTCATTATGAATAGCAAAACTATTTAGCATTACAAGGTAACAAAGATGTACACATACAAACATTAATGTCAAATGTAATATAATTTAAAAATCGACTGTATTGATACAGCAACTTATTTGTATCCGTATCCAAAATATCGTCAGCATAGATCACAATAAAGTTTTTTCTTTGCATTCAAGTTTCCTTCTCTAATACTTGATATGGTTTATTCTAGACTTTTTTCTTATTGAATTGTATTCCACAAAGGGAAATTAAATTAAATAACATTCCATGCTTCATTACAGTTCCTTAGATTTAATACCACGATAAATTTGGTGCAGTTTTAGTCAATTTCAAACCTCACGAAACCCCATAATAACACGAAACCTCATGTTCTTATCTACGTATTACTTCAATAGCCGCACCTCCTTTCAGTAAGGCCCTACCAAAACCAGGAAATAGAAAGATGCATTTTATCCATCCAAGAATCATATCATAGGTCACATTGTCACGTATATGCATATATCTCGAAAGGTGTGCAATAATATTTTTATGTAGAAGCTCTTACATCTTCCTGTAATATTCTAGCGAATTTCCGATAGAAAATATTTCTTAGATGGCATGTCATTCGGAAGAAAAAATCAGCAGAGTATTGTGCGTTCCGCTATCACCATCACTGCACGAAGTCTCCACACCATGGTGTAAGAAATGTCAACAGAGAAAGTTTAAATTGTACACTTGTATACTGTAATGACTTGCTTTTTGTGTAACTTCACTATTAGTACAAGTTTCTTGGTGAATGGTGAATCCCCACTGTGAATTCTGATATTCTAGACATTGGTTGGCCATTCCTAAAAAGTAACTTTACTGACTCCGCGGTTCCACTGATATAGTACTGTGCATTGTACATGCATTTGTTATAAGATCGTCGTCATAATGTACAGTTGCGTAAGTAAGTGGTAGCCCTGGCGTGGCCTTGCTTTCTTTTCGTCGCTCCCTTGCAAAAAAAACCGTTAGCTTGCATTATACGCCCATTGTATCTCATGAGCTGTGGAAATTCTAGTGGGAAGAGATGCCATTAAGGATGGTAAATATAGCATGTCATGTTTCTCATGTTGTAAAAGTATCGTGCCACCCCTAATATATTATGTAATGTAGCACTTTTACTAAAACAACATTAGCACTGGAATCCTTTTCCCCATGCTCGTATTCTATCCACCAATGTCTTCCCTTCCCCTTGACCTTCCGTTTTTGGCAGCACTTCTTTGCAATAAAATTTTTTTCTGTTCAAAAGAAGAATTACACAGATCTTCTTGCTTGCAATGTAATGAAAAAGCTGTCCGTTCCCTCATTCCTATTATCTCATGCTGAACTTTAAAAGTCTAGTAATAGGATTCTGTAGGGTGATGGATGATCATACAATATGCATGGTGGTAATGGTAAGACTTCTATTCTGTACTGGCTATTACGCTATTGTTTCTTTTCTTCTGAAGATATCACATTATTATAGTTATCCCGTTACAAAAAGTGTTTTACATTGGAACAACGCCTACTGCCGAAATGTGATCGTTGCTAAACTTGGCTGCAAAAGGGAGGGCGCATACAGGGGATCATAAATCGTTTGCTTCTAAAGGTTTAAATTTCTTTTCTAAGAAATGATTTACACTCTCTTAAGTGGAAATCCAGTTAATGTCGCAAGGCGATAAGAATCAGTGCAAGAGACGTGAAGTAAAACGCGTGCAAGACATCTGTTGCAAGGTATTAATTGAAACTTTAACAACCACTGGAAAGTGGTGGCTGATGCTGCCGACAACTAGAGAAAGCATGACTATTCAAGAAACCATGCATGGTCCATAAAGCACGCACAAACTAGTCGCAGCTTATAAAAGTTAAAGTTGCTTATATGTATGTTCTGATAAACATCGTATTATCTCTTTCATTTCATACATCTAACAATAAGTTTGGTTTGGAGAGTTTGTCAGCATTTCTTGTGATACTGGGACATGACTTGTTTGCATTGTATCTATGTTCATTGCTGTCTAAAAAGATGCCAACTGTTTACTCATGTTGCATATTATGACAAAGGTTTGTGGACTTTATCCATGAATGAGAAAGTTGGGAGATTTTTCCTCTTCTCACCCGTTATCTACCCAAGTGAATTGAATAACGCGAAGGCGAGTCAAGCCATGAAGGAAAATCATGCATGCTTGGAATGTAGCAACTTGAGTCGAGCAGAGAAAAAGGCTATGAGTTGTTGAGTTCATATGAGGGTAATAAGAGAAAGTCGGTAAGGGAGTTCAGGAATTACTTCATGTGTATACCGTTTTAATTAAGATCCAGCAAGATGCCTCGAATCATCACAATAAGTGGCATCGCACAGTCCCTAGAGAATCTATATTAGCTGTCTAAATCTTTCCTTAGTCAACTTAATTTCGACGCTGGTCACGATTTTTAATATTTCTCCGAAGCACAATGTTAGTGTTGACTGGAAAAGGAGAGAAAGTTGGAGTCTGACTTTGAACGGTTGGACGCTTTTCGAAAGGAAGAGTATGTTCGACCACATGCTTGGCTTTTCTCTTGGTTCAGTTGAAGCTGTTTGGATCACCCTACTTTATATCTGATAGGAAGTACATCACTATTATTACCATGTTTGGTGGTTTCACTCATGTTTTTACCCTTCCGATGGAATCCAGAGAAGAGGAATATTGGGCGTGAATCTGTTGTGAGGAAAGTTAAATACGAAAAGCAATATTCGGTGGTATTGGTACGTAAACATTTGGGACGGTTCTAGGTGATTGACAGTACAAAGGAGAGAACATATTGGATTTCCTTAGATTTGTTGGACACCACTACATACAGTTGACGGGTCTCTGTCGATAATGCCAAATTCATTCAAAAAGATGAATGGAACGAGCGACGAAGAGTCAACATCAGGGAATAGCACTTCTTCTTGAAAGACGATTTTATGACGCAGATAGAATATTTTGATGTATTTTTCGATCAAAGATGACACACATAAACTAAAGCAGATAGACAGGTAACTACTCAAGTATGTTTTGTTACGCTAGCATTGATTTTTATCCTGAATACGGGTCAATTTGTCGTCAAAGAACTTAGGAAATTGAATGAAAGTATGGCGAAATGCTTTCAAGAGGGATATTTCCACTCAGAATATATACATACAAAATTACTTTGGTCTTGTCAACTATGCTTAAAGTTTACCTTGAAATCTTACAGATTCTGTGTTGTCGCTGTAAAAGCTAAAATAGAAATGCTAAGTAATACTCGTTAAATTTTTAGTATGTTGACATTTTTAGCCAAATAAGTGTCCAATGCTTGTAATCAAACTAAAAACTGTTTTAGTTAAATAACGGCGTATGAAACTTTTACGAATATTTGACATGACAAGCATACTTAAGAAGAAGTGCTCTCGTCTCTTGTAAAGGAATACCAACTTGATTAACCCTGAATTCGTAATAAACCCATTTTAAATTAGCTAAGTGCACTTATGTGGCATCGAGGAATACAACCTGCGGGACGAGAAATTCCTGATAACTGCTTTAGCACGCATACTCCAAAAGCGGTATGTAAATGAGTGCAAAAGTTTTGATAATTACGAGTTAATTAAATGCCAAGCACATTCACACCAACTCACGTAAATTCTCTTAAAAGTTTTTGAATTTATTTTCCCCAAAAAAAGTATGTCTCCAAGCTCGAGAATTGTTTATGTTGACAGACTCGCGCTTTTCCCATACCAAAACAAATATCTTTCATCCTTGCGCTTTCTCTCCTTTCTATCCTCAGCCTGTTTTTCAAACATCATCTTTAAAAAGCCCGAATTTTCACAGAGCTCATCTGACATTTTCCCACTTTTCCTCAAGCACGGCTTTATCCGACAATCAAGTGCAGAGCCAGTTTCACTTGGTTTGCACTTGATATATATGAAATTCCAGGCTTGGATAGCACAAAGCATAAAATACTTTCCTCGAGCAAATACTTGAGGGATCCTGGTAATCCATATGTAAGTCATGCATTTCACTAGCTTATACTTTGCGAATCAACATCACCCAGCTCTACTAATAAAAACTGACTATGGGTTTAGCAAAGCAAGCAGGGGAGAAAGCTCATGTTCTCTCAGCAACTCATCATACGCGTACATGTTTACTACTACACGTACAGAAATGGAATCGTCTTGGGTGAGAAGGGATTGCGTTCCCTGTGCTAAAACCTTGTTCAAGTAAAAGGTTGCATTTTAATAGTTTGCTTCACTCCGACGGGGTGACAGAAGACTTTGGAAAGAGAGTGTTTGTAGGGCTGTTTTGGCAACCAGCCATACTCATATAATACCCCATAAATTCTATATTCGGAATGTACGCTCCGAACCCATGCTGATCACACACTCACTCTCTCACTCCTTTGTAAATTGTAAGCATTCTTTCACAAGCCCTGAAAGAGTTGTTTAGATAAGGGATACACGCTCCCGTCGAAGTGCACTCAGAATTATTCTCAAAGTAATGATGATGAGATTTAAAAACTATCTGAGGGAAAATTTCTAAACCCGACAGACAATATTTTCTAATTGGAGTCAGTACAGGGTTCCTCAATCACCACTTCACGGCGAGTGTGATATCGCAATACTTTTGTGGTGCAGCGTGACCGGATCTATTTGGAGTTATCTAGAAAATGAAGGATTTTATTAAGTTAAGCTGTACGCTACTTTTCATGCTCAAGTTTAATGATTCGCCCAATGGAATTTTTCAATTTACTTTTGGAGAGATTTGTTTTGGAACAAAAGTTGTTGGTGTTTGCATCCAAAATCTGGTTGTTCGTCGAGGATGAAGTGAACGCTGGGAGTTTTAATTTGATTTGAGGACACAAAATTTAACAGGATCAGTATGAATGTACTGATTTCATCAAGAGACAAATTTCAATACACTTCTTTTCCACAGAAGAAGCTCATCATTGGAATTGTCTTTGGAAAAAAGTTAGCCCCATTTATAGTCAACCAGGCTATAAGCCTGTCTTGATGTAACTTGCCAATCAGCTTACGTCACTGGTTCAGCCTCGTGTACGTGCATAATACCACGACATTTCATTGAAGTCACCAAAGCGTAAACTGAGCTAAAGTGCCGTGGGCCAACCGACTAACTTGAGTTTTATACATCATGATCTATGTCATGAGCTGGAGGAAAGTCACTATTGGCTCCATGCATTACCTGAACTAACTGGGTTAGCCACTTGTCAGGTGTGGGTTGGCTGGGGTTTTAATGGGAAATCTATTCCCTGTCAACTTTTCGAGGAATGCACGGATATTAATAAAAACCGCACGAGTGAAATGAGATTTCACGGTGTTCACTGCAACACCCAACACCCTCCATACACACTCAGGCATTGGCACGCAAGGACCTTCATCAATTTTATTCAGACGCCATTCCTCCCACTCGTCTGCTTTTGATCCTTTTCACATGTCAACTTCCGTCGTACTCAACGAGCTCCACAATTTTACGATCCGGAAATGACATAAAATCCTGAATGAAACAAATTGGAGAGTAAAAAATGAAACTTGTCATGATCAAAGGTAACAAACAATCAACTGAGACAATGACTCTGAGCTAATTACGTGTAATAAAACATCTGAGTATTGGGCCGTTGGCATTGTGTAAAGAGTACAAAAGTCATTTGTAGTGTATAATATGATGATGATCGACAGCTGCCCTTTCTCTTCCGTTTTCCCTCTCCATCTCGCTGACAATGCAGATCACAAGTCTGCCTTAATACGACCAAAACTTCAATTATGTACTCGGAAATAAGCCATAATTTTCTTGCTGTTGAAACTAATTGTCAAATTAAAACTCATCGAGAAAAGCGGAAATCGTTTGGAGGACTACTTGTACACATATATTTATGCATGAGTTGATGAAAATGAATTGCGAAAGTTGCCAACTTTGCTCGTGCTTTTACCACTTTGCTAACTACTCTATATAGACATGGAGCACGGAATCTGTACATAAGTTCTATTGTAGACTTTTCCCGCTTACGTCACACTTCCAGTTCACGGTTACCCATATGTATGACATACATAGGAAACCTTGATCCTAAAACTTTAAGTAAGAAGTACGCTTTTTTATGAGACCATTGTTTGAATAGACGGATATATATTCAGGGTGTAGTCTCCCGTAAAGAGAAAACTTTTCCTAGTGAATATCTAATACAGAGGGTGTGCGGGTACGAACTTACGAACGCTGAAAAATTTCGCCTGGGAGAACCAAAACCAGTCTTATTTTCTGCTGTGGCAGCAATTCTCTCACTGCCTCTTTCCCTTTTCCCACTCTGCATCAGTCTGAATATCCTGAGAGTACTGTTAAGACAGAAAGCTGGGAAGAGCATAAAAAAGCAACGAACTGAATAATAAAACTTGATGGCTTTTCTCTTGTTGAGCAGTACGGGTGACGAAAAAAAAATAATAAAATGGCTTTAATTGGATCATGAATTAGTATGAGCGAGGAGTGTAGAGAGGAGAGTGAAGTTGAGTCAGCGAATTTACTAGCATTGTTACATCCCTCAGTGTGTAGCTCTGTTTACTTATATTTCTGCCAAAAAACTTAGTGAATGTGTTTGACATTCATAAGAGTACGGAGTTGCTAGCGCTGGTAAGCTCACTCTCTGCACCACTTCCCACACCGTAAGTTTACTATTACACCCATGATATTATCTTCCTTATTTTACTCACTGAGTAAAATCAAGGAAATGATATTCTACTACCGATATGTACATGCAATCAATGGAGAAAAAAAACTCGGAAATAGAGGAAAAAAAATCTTCATGGCCCTATTTACAACGCTCGATGTAATAATAGCAGGGCGTTATGTTGGCTCAAGATATACACTTGTAGACTTGTAGAATTTTTTCCCCCTTTTTCTCATCATATACATGTATTCTGGGTCTGTCTGATGCGTTGAAGGAAAAGAAAAGTTGGAAAACCTGGAAAAAACAGGAAAGTTAGTGGCCATATAACATTTTCTCTCTCTCTTGTTCTACAAATTCACAACTTTGCTGTGTGATTGTAATGTAGGTTTTTCTCTCTGTAATGTAATAAAAATACCGGAAAATGAAAGTTTTCCGTTCCCTTGTCTCCAGTCTTGTATGAAAGATGGAGGAAATAGATATAACATGAGAATTGGTGTTGGATTTTTTTTATGGAACATGTATTCCGTTTTTTGTCAAGAGAAGAAAAGCGAGCAAAATGCTTGTCGCCACTTTACGCATTCAGCTTCTCATGTTGCTTATTTTCTCAAAAATACACAATTTCTATTTTTTTACCTACCAAGCTTACTTAATATGCCGTTGTATGCGACATATTTCGCTACAACTGGTACTCCAACAATGACACAACCTTTTGTTCAGAGAGTTGTTGTTCAAGTGAGTAGACATTCTCCCATGTTTTTATTTACGAACTTTTTCTATCATTTTCTAGTAGCAGCATCTTTGTTGCCGATGTGGAGTGTGGAGGAGAGATTAATACAATGGGTAAGTGTGTGTCAGGGGAAACTGGTCTTCGCTCATGTAGAGCAACACAGCCTCTGTTCGCACCTTTTGCATAGATGATGCGAAAATGATTTTTTCCTTACGTAGTCACTCTACCTTCTTTATGAGGACTTTGGGAGTTCCTCATTTAACGACTTCTGTCCTCCTGCTTAAATCTTGTTACATGAACTGCTTGAGTAGGTGTTGAATGAACTACAAACGGTGAATCTATTTCCGGTTTAGGAATGATAAAAGCCAGAGTTTATATGTACGTGCGGAATAGTTCCAGAGGAAGTGTTGACTGTAATGAAGGAAATGAGTTTGAATATTACGAGTCTTCCAAGTATTTTTCCTCCTCTCTGGGTCTTTCTTTCGAAATTTTACAGGCAGTAGGAAGGACAGACTTTTCTACGACTTTTTACTTTCCTGTCCTTGTACTCTAGTCGCTAATGTGTTTGGGGAAATCGGAGAAGATCAAATTACACAGTTATCTAGGTATTTTAAATTAGCTTGGAAATTTTAGTACGCCTTATTGTGCTGAATTAGCATTTTCGCTAGCCCAGCCCTGCCATTTTAATCAGCTAGAAGATCGAATTTTGTCAATCGTAATTTAATGGCTCTTCACGTGGAGTTTATGGGGAGCTTGTATTACCATCGCGTGTCAGACAGAACAGGGGACGGATTAGCAGTGTAAAATATAGGAAGGAAGAGACGACATTGGTCTCATCCTTTGCAAGCTTTAGTGTTGAATATCATCATCGTCAGATATATATACCCCAGCAGAACTGGTGTAAAACATATTTAATCCAGGCATGCATAAAGGACAACGTGGGAATATGATGACGATGAGAAGAACGGAGATGAGATGAGCGGATATTATGCATATTACATTTTCTTTATTATATTACGTCCGTTCGGGTAGTTGGGAAGTATGTAGGAATACTGCGGTTGTTATTAGCGGCAAAGAGGAATGTTATTATTACATTGCGGTTTAAAGTCTTCCTCATTTTCAGCTCCGCTATGCCCAAGGGAGCGACTTTTATCCTGACGTCAAAATTTATTCTATCCAAGAATTCATTTCGGCAGCTCGTCAAAATCATCTCGAAAAGAAAATTAGATTTTTTCACTCTGATTTTTTACACGAGAAGGCTTTCATTATCTGTATCAGGAAGCCGTTTCCACGTTGGAGGATCCCTCCTGTTTCAGTCAATTCCCCCCCACATATTGCAACTAAACTCTGTTTACTTCTCTTGCGTTTTACGTCAAAGAAGAAATAAGCCGAATACGAGTAATAAGGGCAGGGTTGAAACACGGAGAAGCGACGGAGGAGAAAGTCGACGAGGAAACCAGTGTCACTTGTGGAAATGGTCACGTACAATAACAATCTAACTCTCTTCTCTAAGTGGTTGTGCAATTTCTTTGGATTTTCCTAATGGTAATAATAATCTCTGTGAGAGTACTACTTCAGCTTTATTCCACCATCCCCATCACACAAATTGAGAGGAAAGTGTGTCTCATGGAAAGAGCAAGATACGGAATTAGCTTCTCATTAAAATTCATTTCTCTCAGAAAAAGTTTGTATGTGCAACCAACTGTCATCAATTCTCATTATTTAGGTGGTTCCAAATGTCATTCACTTCCTCTCTCCGGCTGGAAACGATTTATTTATTTTTGCATGAAAGCTTATATATTTCTGCATATAACTGCTTATTTTCCTCTTTCCCATTTCCATCTCACTTGACATAACAAGCCCTTTACTCAAATCATCGTCAGAAGAGCAGATTACAAAATGGAAAAGGTCCCCTCTGGTAGAGTAGCACAGAGGAGGGGCAGCTCTCTTCTCTCACTGCGATTTTACAAAGGGATTTTTTACCACCTCTTTTCCACTCAATGGAAATGAAGTATATAAATGTGTACGGGCGGAGCGCTGAATGGACAGGATTTTTTGCATTTTCACCGCGAAAAGAGCCTTCTCCTTTCTTTTTTCCTGGAGAGTGAAGAGAATAAAAGGAGAGAGTTGTATAACGCCAACATAATGGCACAATTCACACATAAGATGACAGAGAAACCGGCCTTGCTCCCCATCTCTCTTTCTGCTAGTTATTGACTACTAAAATTTTATTAGAACTTGATGTTAGCGTGATCAGCAAATATTCTTCATTTCTGTTCAACTCTTCAAGCAAATTAGCTTCGTGAAATGGTCAGTGCAGAACAGGAAAGACTTTTCGCCATCGTGTGATCACGAAGAAGACCGTGAAATGGCTTCCTTTCTTTGTTTATTCAGTTTGCCTGAGTGAGCTAGGAACGGAAGCACTTTTTTCAGCTAGCCATCATCAACAGCACATCAGAAAACTCGACCAGTTTACTTCTTACCATTACCATTTCTTTCTGAGCCATTCTGAAAGGTATTATTATCACAAATGAAATAAAAAGCGATATCATGGCATTCATTTAACCTTTCACTTTTTTTCCATCAGCCACTCACTAAATCAAACTCGTTCCAAGGGAAGAGAGCAATTTATTAGGGGCTTGAGTGGAAGGAGTGTATAGTGTTGTTTGTGTGTGACCCACGAACTTTGTTGACAACGGCAAGAATTTTATTTAGTAAATTGCTTTTGTCTCTACATTCCCTCCATTCACTTCTTCACACACACCCATCCATAACAAAAAGAAGAAAAAAGAATCACTGGGAGCGGCCGTGGAAGCCTGTACACCTATAAATAATAGCAGGTTATGTTTTTGTATACCTATTTCTGGATTAGTCACTTTATAAAGGTCACCATTTGGGACTACATGAATCCCAGTTATTTTCTCTTGCTTCAGCTCCATTTCCCCGACACCACACCATCATCTCAATAATATTCACAAAAGATACATTCTCCAACCTTGTATCCGCCCTGAGCTAAAAGGAACGGTCATAATTTGTATACGTGCTTATTTTTGGGGCTCATATGTGTGCTGGTGAGCTCAGGATGATGATAATATGATATTTTCGGGAAATGAGAACTCGTTCCATGTTCCTTGCTGTTAAAGCTGATGTGGCTCTTCCATCATGACCATTCCATCACATCGACGGTGATGATGATCGAGAGATGTGACCATATTTCCCATCAGCTCAGAGACTCGATTTGAGACACTTAAGAAAGCGCACGCTTTTTTGGGTATTCCCTTTTTGGACACGAGGGAGTTTTTGAAGCAGGAGAGACGAGCAAAGTTGCCAATCCAATAAACTAATGCATTTGCTACATTTTCCCTTGCCCTTGTAATAAAGGGTGATATGGTGGTGGTGATGATGATGAGAGAATAGTTTCCAGTGGCGGTAATAATAATGCGGGAGAACAAGACACGAAAATAACCTTTTCCACAAGGCCCTCTAAGGCACACGCATATGCATGGATCTGTGGAGAAAAAGGCTACAAATGGAATATACTCATATGTGAATCTTCTTTTCTCTCCTTGTTATTTTATTTAGGTAAGGAAGTATCTGGGTCCACTTTTCTCCTTCACGTTTTCTCTCTTCAACGCCGACATAATCGTAATGAACCTTGTTGCCGCTTTTTTGTCTGGAAACAAAGAATGTACTACATTGAAACTTTGGGCATTTCGTCTACCAGCTTTTTCTTCCATTCTTTGGGAAAAACGTGTACATGAAATGAGCCAAGTCATGACATATCAATAAAAGTAATAATGATGACTTGGGCAGGGCTCATGTGAAAGGACGGTAAAGCATTAGTATTCGCTGCGGAGAGATCCGCACTAATTTGGCATTTATGATTCAATGTATGGGAGCATGAAAAGGAAGTGAAAGGATATTATTATTATGGGCCACTATATTCCTTTTTCTACTGTTATACATGCCCCCATTTGCTAATAAGGACCATCATTCTCCTTCATAATATGGGAGTATACCTACTACATCTTTTATATAGATGTTGCTCCTCGTGAGTGTGTTTTACATAACTTATTTTTTCTCTGCCTTTCTTCGTTCTTTTTCTCTCTCTTTTTCTACCCAACAAAGGAAAGCGCAAAAAACTGAGGATGAAGTTTTTATGTGGGGGAGCTTCACGGGCTTGCATTTGTGTTTTTTTCAAAGGATAGACGACTACCTGCTGGGATTTTATTTTTACAATGTGTACGTTTAATGTTATATCGCTTTTCTAACTCTTCTGGTGAAAGCTTACAACCCTTAAGATACAAACACACACTTAAGTGTGCAGCAGTGAGTGTGTACAATGATGAAGATGCGAATAATATTAATAATGGGTGTGATGATGATGATGATGATGGCAGTGGTTTTTAAGCCACCACTCACTCGAAATTTATGCAAGTTCCAAGCTGACGTATGAATGTCTAGTGGATAAGCTGGGAGTAAAGAGCTTGGCTTTATTGTAGTGTCGGGATTTGGAGGTACGGTACAACAGAGAGCATGTTACTTCTCGCTAGTTTCCTCTCTTTCACCTCAAACTGATTCACTTCAATAGCTAGTGACTTAAGCATAGGTTGAAAGTGTACTGATTTCACAAAGACTCTCACACAATGAGGTAACCCTACACCTTATTATTTCCACAAAGTAAATGTGTGTGCTTGAGTGGGAGCAATATAAGTGGAGTCAATCCATTGTCTCCCATTTTCCAGCTGCTTTCTCCTCTCTTTCGTGTATTTACGCAAGTTATTTTTTTCCCTTTCTACTGACAGGCATTTGAATGGGGAAGATGGAGAGAGGCTAATGTTCTATTTGGCCTTGGAGGTAATCACAGTAAAAAATGGAAATCTACGCGTGGTTCATGACTTCATGAATTATATCCTTAATAGTAATGGACGTACATGGAATCACTCAGTTCATTTCCACTTTATAGCCTTTCTATAGCCTATTTTATAGATTTTCAACCAGCTTATGAAGATAATTGAGAACAGAGCTGGAACATATCTGGTCTGAGGATGCTCAACCGTGGAGACTAATCGAGGATGGATGAGTTGTTACAAAAAGGATATATGATTGTGAATAAGTTGATACAAAAGTCAGGATTTTGTTCTCCAAGGCTTGGAAAATACTCTAAAAGAAAACATATACTGACAAGGGGAAAGCGGGGATAAGAAGTTTTTTTTCGATTCGAAAAGATTTCAGCTATGTCAATCCCTCCCTGCTCTTCTTGGGCGGGTGGATGTTAGATACGGATATTCTTGTAAAAGGAGCAAGTTCACGGGTAACTACATCCATATATCCACCATTCGCACTCGGTATTCTCCCTTTTTTGGCAATTTCTACGTCCAACCGAACAGCTACTTTTTTCTACAAGTCTTGCACAAAAGAATGGTCTTTTATCTTTAAATTTTTTTCTGCTTTTCTTTCTCTCTCTTCCCACTAGTTATGCATACGGATTGTTGGGAGGAAGGATGGAAAATGGAAATTGGCTGCATGTAACATTCTGAACATAATATTATGAGCGTGTTCCTGTTGGTGACACAATCATCGGAGAGAATAGGCACTGAAAACCTTCCAGGGACTCGTCTTCTCATTTTTTTCTCTTTCACTGGGGAGGTGTATTGTGTATTATGCGTTTATCCCATGTCGACCATGTATTTACTTGATGGAGACAGAAGAGACTGTATTCACGGTAAAATGTTATATAATGCGTGTAAAAGAGATGATGGGTGATCTGTTTTCTCTGTTTTATAAAAAAACCGATATCTATACAAGTAATAATATTGAATGGAGAATGGAGCCACAGAGGCAGGCAGACAGAACGCATGGGAACACACACGCTGCAGTAATATTCTTAAACTCTTCACTTTTACAATACTACCCTTTTTTCTCTCTGCTCGACTTTCTCTCCAACTGTAGCTACATATCAATTGATGATATTGCATTGGAGACTATTCAGATCATTCAGTATTGCATTCACCATGTAATATGTCCTTTGGTATTGAGTTGCTCTAGGTAATATGAAAGCTTGAAAGGCACAGGGATTTGTGGATCTATCACTTTGCCTGCACGTATTTATAGCGGAAGAGGTATAAATAGAGAATCCTATTCCCGATGAAACAAGGATCTCGTTACTTTTCCACTCACACAATAAATACTTCTTTCTCTGTCTGTGTTTCTCTTACTCTCTCCACATGTATGACTTGCATGCATGCATCTTTCCCTTTCCCTCGTAGAATGACCATGAAAAAAGAAGAAAGAGATGAAAAAAATCTCTTCCAGGCAGCATTATACTTGGTTGGTCTTCCCCTTCCCAAACTTTGTAGAAAAAGACATTCAATTCATGGATTTAAATTTGCATCATTACAAGAGCCCTGTTCTCTCACACCACCACACATGGGGACGGATGGCAAGCCTAGTTCATCGTTATGCAAAGGGCAGGATATTTTCAAAGAGATTATGTCAGAAAACGCGGAAAGAGACAACCCTCCGAAGTGAAACTGGTATGCTTCCATGACTGTTTTTACTCCTTTTTCCCAACTTTTTCTCCAACAAAAGTCCACTTTTACGAGACAGATCAGAGAAACGGGAAACTAAAAGAAAGGAAGCAAATCGACGGCCAGCATACACACGTACGGGGCAAGTGATACTCCTTCGAGTCTTCTTTTCTCAACTATTTTTTTATACTCACACTTTCTGTGTAAACTGTTAGGAGACGCGGCAAAGCGAAGCACAAAGGGTAATTTTTAGAAAGACAGAAAAAATAGGAAGACTTTTATATTCTGTATTCACATTCCCCATTCTCATGAAAGACTCGCTTGGAGCTGTTGTGTAAGCGAGGAGGACCAGCATCATCAGTTGGGAAACCAGGAAAGAGGAAAAAGCCGTAGCTTGGAGAGAAGGCTGAGTTTATCATTGTAAATTCTCGTAGTGTAATACCAGCGGTTCGGATGTAGTGTTAGTTGTGGTGGTAGGAATAAGTTAAGCGATGGAGCAGCTAGGAGAGATTCACGTCGTCAGGAGAGAGAGAGAGAGAATGCAATACTAGGGAAACGACTAGAACCGAGTTTACATGGGAAAGTAGTGGTGGTGGGGAGCTTTAGTGTAAACTCAAACCAGAAAGTGAAGGTAGCCTTAGTCTTACTCAGCTTTAATACTCGTAGGACGTGGACGACCAGAGAAAAAGCCTAGTCTGTTATGTAGACACACGGAGAGCTAGGAGTGTTCGAACAGTTCGAGCTAGAGTGAGTACTGGTACACAACGTTATACTCGTATTACTACTTGTACTTCATCCGCTGACGTTCCTATTCTTATTCTTCTTCGTCTTTTCTCATCTAGTCTCTTCCCTGTTCGTCTTTTCCTTTCTCTTTCTAGCTCACTCCCTATTTCCTTATGAAAAGTGCTCAAGCAAGTTGAGAGTGAAGCAAGGAACTATCCTCTTTCGCATAGTCTTCTATCAAAAGAATGGGACAAGGCTGGAAAGGAGTAAGCACATAGGCTACATGTACATCGTCTACTTAACGAGATGGAATATACATACGTCACTCTCTTTTTCCTTCTGTCTTTCCCACGGACGGAGCAATTTTAACTACAAATGTACATAAGCTATGATATTACGGCTTTAGGCCATATCGTCGGAAACTCACTTTTAATCAATAATATAAGCCGTAGCAAGCTACTCTAATTCAAACATACAGAGAAAATCTTTCACCAAGTCAGAACAACCTTTGGAGGAGAATGCACATATATGTAATATTTATATATGCATTTTTACAACCTTCATATAGCTGTCGTCCTTTGCCCATTTACTTATACACACTTTACCATCCGTCTACTATAACTTGGAAAGTTTTACTCGTCTGGCACTAGTAGGGATTCAAGACGCTTGCGAATCCCATCCATTCTCAGTTAGCTTCTTCGCCAAAATGCTCTTCTTTTCTGTAGAAACCTTACAAACCATACAGCTTTTTACTTACGTATAAATAGGGTTTCTTTTTCTTCTATCCCCCCACAAGAATCTATATTCCTCGTAAGACACTGACAAAAAAAAGTTAGATGCATCTTCCTCTTTACTAATGCATCTATCCAAGTATAAAAGTATTAGAATAGTTTTATGAACAAGGAGCAAACGGAAGACACTTTTTTGTATGCATATTGGAAAAAAATACATGGGGGAAGGGAGACCCTGAAATTTCTCTGTTTTTTTATTCAACTCTAGTATCACTCACAACATAAAACTCTCCTCTTCAATTGCTTCAAACTATTATTATTCTCCTATTCTCGTTTTTTCTCTTCTTTCTTTTTTTCTCTCTCTCTCTTCTTTTGATCAATATTTGTAAGAGTGTGGTACTTGTGGCATTGAAAATCCGTATAAGTGCATGGACAAAGAGGACCACACAAGATCCTGATGTTAGGCATAAGCACACTGCTTCATGTATTTATATCCGTTTTTTGGGATTTCATAATGGTGGTGAATCTCTCTTATTATTATGCTGTCCGCCGCTGTCCAATGGATATAACATAGGGAATTAAGAGCCACTGCTAGCATATCTGCTTTAGCTACCCGGGAGGTTTCTTCTTTTTTTGTTCTTTCTCTCTCATCGCTTTTCATGTAACTTTCCCTTTTAGACTAGTCTTTTGTGTGTGCATTTTTTTTTCATCTTCATCCTTTATGGTTATGTATGGATGAAAAGTAAGAGTAAATTTTATTTTTCACAATCCCTCCAAGCCACAGTGAAAACATATCATATACTGACGAGTGAGTGAGTGAGCTCACAAAAGTGAAATGGAAATTGAAGCAAAAAAATTAAATAAATGCGAGTCGGAGACCGATACTGACATGTGAAATGCTTGTATAAATTTCTTAAAGGCAGAATAATATCCCGGGTATTTTTCTTCTTAGAAAATTCAAACCATCCATCCTAAGTGACTTTTTCCCCTTCAAATCCCTGGCTCCAGACTTCATGGTCACTTCGGGGAAGAGGAAGCGCTCATGGTATATCATCATGATATGACGATAAAAAGTTTCTATATGCAGATTATTTTTTTTCGCTTTGGAGACTCATTCCATGTTTTTAAGCTTAGAGACTTGGATTAGATATATGTTTTTAAAGGATCAGTAAGATACGTATAGGTAAGGGTACATTATATGGGGTCTTTCGCACAAATTTCGTTCACAGCCACACATTTGAAAATGGAATTATTTGAGAGGATTATACAAAGGCAGAGATTTCCCCTTTTTTTGCTTTATTAGAATTTTTTATATTTTTTCTGCTTTTCCCTCACCACATGGATAACATGGTAGTATATAGCTTTATAAGCTAGGATGGTGTCTGAACCAAAGCTTGGTTTAATGTCGACATCTATTTCTCAACGATGTGAGATTTTTCTTAGTTACATTTAATCTGGCTTTATAATGGACATCCGAGCAACTGCTATACTGCTAGGAGGGATGGTCACTCTGAGAAAAAAACCGTTACTTTCCCCTTTTTTTTTACTTCTTTGTAATGTCCATTATCATATTGCTCAGAGAGAAGCCTGAGCATTCTCTCTGCTGCATTCCAAAACAGACATAGTGTCTCAAAATGAAACATTTTTAGTTTTTTCACATTCCGAACAGGAAAGCAGACGAGAAGAGAAATAAGTCAGTTCTCACTTGCGAAGAATTATATATGTAGCGTACAAAAAATGTTGTGGTATATGCAACGTGTAAAGTGGGAAGAGTGGCAAGCCATTTTTTTTTACTAGTTGTATATTTGTATATTTTTAGAGTCGAATTCGCATTATATCTTTTTGAGGAAAAAACCTGACTTTGGTGGGAAGACTGAATGTGAGCGTGGTCCACCTTATAGCCTCTGTCACTTTCAATCGGATTCTCTCAGTCTCTCAGACATGATGATATAGAGCGGTTCAGAACATTAAGCTGGAGTCCGTTCTTTAAAGATTTTTTTCGGTTTTTATAAGGCAATCCTTTTCGTTCCTTCGCCCTTCTGTCACACTTTCTCTGCGCTTATTTTCCAGCTTAGGTTCACACGCATTGGTTTGTGGTAAGATTTTAGTAAATAAATACAACCACCTATACAAATAATCCAGTGTAGTCATCCCCTCCATCATCTTATTCTTGTGCAAGTGGTGGAATGGATTGGAAACTACTCATCCAACTTTAATTTGGAGGATGATCAGTCGAGAAAATTTCATTCAAGATTGTGGAAGATGAACGCTTCTATGAAATCTAAATACTTTGTTTTGCAGTCTGAAAAGAATCGCTGTGTATAGAGTGGAGTGGATGGTTTCTTGATGACATCAAAGCAGGGATTTTCTCCTTCCAATTAGGCTGACCAAAGAACCCTTCTCATCACTTATTAAAGCTTTTCCATGCATCATTTGGTCAAGCGCGCTTTTCTTGTTTACATTGGTAGCGAATGAGAAACCTGAAAGGGAAATGGATTGTACCCACGTTGGATCAAAAGTTGGGGAAAACGGGGAAAATAGTGAGTGACGAAAGGAAAGAGGAAATAAGAGCCCAGAAAGTGTTCTTTGTGTACATAAAACATACATGTCTACGTGTGTATCCATGATGGGCTTTTAAAACTACAAAACCAAGAGGAAAGAGAGAGAGAGAGAGAGAGAGAGAGAGAGAGAGAGAGAGAGAGAGAAGAGAGAGAGAGAAGGAACTACTTGAAAGAAAGAAAAACCCAGTATGTAAGGAATCCACAGAACATTGGTGAAGGGACTTGAAGACACAACCACATAGCGACATCCATAACAAGAAAAAGAAGGGGAAACTCACTGAGGCACACAGAATCAGTGAAAGGTTGATAAGGGAAGTGCACCCAACTCTCTCCTCTCTGGTGAACAGAAGGGCAAAAGAAAGCTAACAGGAGCAATAGCTGGGAAAAGTGGACCGAGTGGAGAAGCCGTGTGAGCCGTGTATTCTACCATACACGAAGGTATCAGAGTGCTTGTAATATGCCAAGTGGAATATATTCCTCAGGCTGCCTGCTGCTACTTTTCCAACTCCAAACCAAGAACTTTCTCTATGTCAACTTAAATCCTGTCCAAGTTTGAGTAATTCAACAAGCGAGGCAACTCTAACTCTCTCGTTACCCACTATAGCATCATCAGCATCACCAGGCTTTACCAGTTAGCTGGATAGAACTTGCAAGCTTATCGTACACAATGTTCTTTTTGTGAGCGTATGTGTGTATGTGTGTGCACTCTTCTCTCCCAGTTCCGCTTTTTCTCATCCATTTATAGTGCACACCACACATGTGTAACTCCCAGTATCGTGTGAAATACCGGGAAAGTCAGAGGGGAGAGACTGTTACTCCCATTGTTGCATCTTGGCTCTCTGTCATTCCAGTCGTATGATAGAGGTGGACGGTATCTTATTCTTTTCGATGTGCCATCACCACCCACGAACGCAGTGAGAAAAAAATACATAGCCAAGGGTTCACTTTACCTCACTTTTTCCTCTCCTTTTTCTCTCTCTCACTTCTTCTCCCGCTGATATGGCCTTTGGCCGCTTTGACAGAAGGGCAAACGAGAATCATTTTCCTTTTTGTGAAAGACACACTTTGACTGTATCTCTTGTCTCGAATTCTTGTGTTTGCCATCATTTTCTACTCTTTTGAATCAACAACGAATACACTTGCCGAAGTGAGTTCTGGAGACAACAACAACCAAACTGTACAGCCGACAAGAACAAAGTTACAATCCCAAGAGCGAGGCAAACCCGAAGCGACAGAGAAGGGTTATTGACAAAATTGCAAAGTTTTTCTTTGTTCTCTGACAATTGCTATTCTTCCTATTTCACCAATATTACAGTTTTTAGAGGGCAAATCATTCTGTTGGGTTGGGAAGCCAGATGAAAAATTGACTAAGAGGGAGAGAAAAGGAGTGTGCAAAGGCAGGGAAAAGAAAGCATTTGAGAAATGAGGAGTGCAAAACGATATTCTTTCTGAAGATCGGATGACACGTGAGTGGCCAGCGTGCATACTTTTCTTTACACTTTTTAACTTGCCGCATGGAATGAGAGGAGTATTACGAAAACTATAATATTTTCAAACACCATCTTCTCTCATTCTTTCTCTTTGCCAAAGAACTCTTGTTCACCGGGCGACAATAAGTATGCTACATTACACCACACCGATTTTCAGATTCTTTCCTACACATTTTCCAAGACGGTTGACGCTGAAATGAAAACATTCTCGTTTCAAGTTCGGCTAGACAATTTGTGAATTTTTTCTTTCCTCTTCTTCTCTGAATAAGAAATGTGCTCGTAGCTCGTTATACGTTCCAAGTCAAGGTTTCTCCCTAGGTACAAAAATTCACTCAGAGATCGCCTGTAAGTGCAAGAACTAGTAGAGAGATCAAACCTCATCATTGCAATAACATTCCTCAGTAGACACTACACCACACATAGAGAATATCTTATGAGAGAGTGTTATTTGCGAACTTTACACATTTGCAAAGTTATGTAGTGAGGGAGCTGATAGAGCACATTATGTGTATTCCATCTTTTCTCTTCTTCTCTCGCGACTCTCCACCTCTGTGCATCGTAACGACAGACATGCATGCATGCGTGCATGAGTAATAAGGACATATGAAACGTATACAAACAAATGGTGAGAAGGAAAAAATTGCAAAAGCCACCAGGAGTACAAACCTATCTTGCACAAAACTAGAAAGAGATCAACGATTGTACACAGAGGGACAATGAGATTAGTCTGAAATATCCTTTCCTTCCGACTCTACTTCCATCTTTTTACACACACACACCACTATCAACATAATATCCTTCCTTGAATTCAACCTGCATCACGTTTTACCCTCTCTGCATATATATGAAGAAACCTGTAAAACGCTGACGAGAAGGAGCAAGGACTCACGAGAAAAAAAATCGCTGAGCAAAGAGAAGAGGAGAGAAAAAAAGTTTTCGTAATCACACAAGAATTCCCAAGCTACTACTCGTCGTTCCAAGGCAACTAGGAAAATGCACTCATTGTAAGGACATCGTCATCATATTTGCAAAAAACAAGTAGGCACGTGAGCAAAAGAAAAGCTACAAAAACCATTTCCTTCTGCATTTCGATAATAAACATACGGTGAGAGAAGTTCCAGTGAGTTGGTGATTATTCTGGAATATTACATTTTTTCATGAGTGCACACAAACCTATAAAAAACTTGAAGGTTTAGAAAGACATCAAGTGAGTGCGTACTTCATCCGTGCAATTGTCAACCTACCACCGTATACGTTCCAGATTTCTATATTACTTCACTTTGGCAAAGAAATTAACTTTCATTTCCCTCTTCCTCCGTGATATTATGGTCTTCTGACTTTTTGTCATTTTCCCAGTGGATTTTCTCTTCCTATTGTCATTAGCTGCACCCCTTTTGTTCTTGCAAGGGATTTCCTCTATCCTGGCCTTTGTGGTGGAAGTTAGAAATCCCTCTTTGATGCAACACTCTTTTTCAAATACTTTTTCCTTTGTCTTGTCAGTTGGGTGAGTCAATTTAGCGCAAGGAACTTTTCCTCTCTATCATTCACCCAACATTCCATTCTCCCTTTTAAATCCATTTTTGGTGAGTTGTCAAACCTTTGACTTGCGTGTAGAGAGAAAGAAATATGTGAAATATCCTTATACACTCGCTCCTGCTTTTCTCGCATGTCACATGAAAGGATGGAGTGGGACGGAGAAGAAAAAGAAAAAAAAATCACAAAATCATGTTTCCTACAGTTTGAGTAGACTGTCATAATCTTTTGAGAATATTACCTGGAGGAAGGAGCTAATGCTTATGAAGAACTCAATACCTATAAAGGATTGCGTACTTTGTTCCTGTCACAAAAGACTGATCTGATTGCATCATCAGTTGGTGGTGGCAAGTAAAAGTTGTTCCGTGGGGATCTATTTGCCGATTACTTCTTGTTCTTACCTTGCTGACGCCAGAGCTGCATAAGCTATACTTACAAAAACTTGCAAGGTTCCTGCAAGTTAAGACACAAAGTGTAATCTCACGTCGGAAGAAGAAGAGTAAAAAAAGTGGGTAACGAGCTTTGATGTAATAATCATAATAACACATCTCCCCTACAAGAAATAACCGAGTGTCTTGGAAAAGAGTTTTTACGTTGGAAGCACGTTGCAACCTAACTACAAAACTCTTATTCCAGAGAAAACCACTCTCCGTATTTCTCAAGCCGCTCCAAGCTTGCCTATCGCTTGTCAAGCAGTCATCAATTTAGAGGCTTGTTTTGGGACAAAAAAAACACTTTCCGTGTAATACACTCTTCACCGCCATCCCTAGAATATTAGTCATCCAGCCTAAACCTTCATCTTTAGTTGGAGGACCTACCTTTCTGAAAGACGTCCTCAGCGAATATTATTAGCCAATGTCAAAATTCGAGTTTTGCACTGACTGATGATGACAAGAAATTGATTAGAACAATTGGTTAGTTAGTGCTGATTATCCAAGTGACGCTTGTATCTCTCCGTGACAATCATCTTTATCACTTTCCACATGACGGGATCATCTAATTGGCCCAACTTGTGAAAAAGAACTCTGAGAAAAGGCAAAAAGTCGGAGTTGCATTAAGAAAAAAATAAGAAGAAAAATAGTCGAGAGAAGAAAATTGAAAAGTTGAGAAAATAAGGCAAAGTTCGTTTCTTTCTCGCTCTCCACGACAGCGTACGTAGAACGGAGGAGTCTTTTTTCTTGTTATACACTCATCATAGTAGTATTCAATCAGCAAGATGATGTCGGAAACTACGAGTTTGAGTAGCGGTGAGAAGATTGTGACGACGTCAACTATGATGGACGATCCAGAGTTTTTTGGAGCGCAACCCATCTACCCGTCCGCCTATAGACCTTTCCTTGACGAATTATGTGAGAAGACCAAATTCAGCAAAAGTGAAATCCGATTTCTTTATCGAGGATTTAAGCAGGTTAGTATATGTATGAGGTTGACATTTTATAACAATCTTTACAATACCAATAGTATGACATTATAGAATAAATATATAGAGAGAATCAGGCATTACACGTAATGTCAGTATCTCATTTCATTCTCCTTTTCCCTTTCACCCCTCACAACTTAAAAAACTTGGTGCTCTTTCCTCATAATCGTAATATTACAACGTTCGTGCCATTCCTGGAAATGCCTTTGTTTCACGACAACCATTTCACTTTTCCCACACGATGTGGAAAAGCATCTGCTTTAAAAAGAATTCGTCTTCGCGGGAGCGACATGTCCTCGGGTATAAGTGGGCATATAAGAGACACGATAGAAGATGGCTTTGTTGTTATAATGAAAATAGAGCTTTCACTCTTTCCTCTTCACCAACTTTATTCCTTTCTTCCTCTTATCATCATCATCCTCATCGTTAGCATCAACAGCACAATCATCTTGAGGCTTATGCATATTTCATCATAATGGCTACTAGTTGTGTTATTCGTGTACAGGGAACTCGCACTATTTTCCACCACCGTACTTTTCTACTCCCGTCGTGTGGTAAAGTTTACACAGAAGCTAGAAAAAGCAGACTAGCTGGTGGAGTGGGCAATAATATGCATTCCTTTAGTTCCACGAATCAGCAGCATCAGCCAAAAAAATGAACCTTGGCTAGAAGAGAGAGAGAAAGAGTTAGAGGTTGCCTTGTTGCTTTCCTAAAAAGTAAGGTGCATGGATGAATGGTATTGTAGTAGTGGAAAAATACGGAGAGTGAGGTGAATGGGTGTAGCATATCCGAGTGGGATGGCAAGTATCTATATATCTCCCATACATGTTTACTAGTTCCTCATAGGGATTATTATTACTGTCATTATTCTTATTACTACTATTATTATTATTACATCCTATATTCGTTTCCAGTCCAAGACATCAAGGCAGACCATGGTGTGTTCCTTCATCCTTCACAAAAACAAGAAACAACTAGCAGGAAAGCCTGATGCACCGTGACTTTTCCCCACACGCTAAATCCCACATTCAGCACTTTCTCACGTTCCACCACGTTTTTACTTTTTCCCTCTTTAATCTTTTAATATGATTCTTTCCTAATTATTTTTCCACTTGAGTATATCCCTGGGGGGTGAGCCATATAAGATATTATTTATATAAATAAAAGAAATCCAGGTGAACATAATACATCGGAGACTGACAAACTTGAGAGCACCTGGCTAAGGGAAACACAAATTGGAGCATCAACCTTTATAAGTCACCTTAACCCACTTAATTTATCTGTTATGAGTACTCATTTATCCAACTTCCTGGGGAAATTTGCTCAGCTGAAAGTTGGTATTTATGTTATTAACGTGTAGGACACGTTCTCAGGAAATGTTTTCAGTTTAGGATTTTCCAATGCATTTACAGGGAATGAGAATGGATAATGTATTGCTCTGAATTGGGGAAGTCTAAGACAGGAACGGAGTTTCGTTCCGGTAGTCATCCGATTCGACTATTTATATAGTATACAAGGATAAAACTGAGAGGCAAAGAAAAATTTTTGGGGGGAAAACTAGAACAGGAGTGTATATTCATAACAGGAAGAGGAGTGAGCAAGTCCGAAAATAAATTGTTTGTGAATCAATAATAAATAAAAATCTATCATGCTCCCTCCTGATTTCCTTATTGCTGCTCTTTACTCACCCAACCGTTTTTAAGTGTGGCGAGTGGCATTTATTTGAGTGAGATGCTGGTATATATCGTTAAATATTATCAAGTGGGATTCTTTTTCGAGAAATGAAGTAATCAGTGTTGTACTGGAAACTGGTTACATTTCACGTTAAAAAGCACTCCTTCCTTTGAGCCCTTGCTACGTGTGTTTAGTTTCCAGAAGAAGGACATGAAAATTCCAATTTAAGCTGTTCATGCCTCCTCCACTAGTCAGTTAGATATGGAATGAGTGACTTGAATGAGTAGAGTTTTTCACAAGACGTGCTCAAATTCTTCTTTTTCCCAGAAGCGGATTGTGTCGAGAAAAGGGGAATAATAAAAAAGTGGAAAAAAACGAAGCAAGTCATACATACAATGTTTCTTCTCATTCCTGTTCTCATATATAGTTTCGCAATTGCGACATTCAAATATGGTAGCATATTGGTAAAGTACTTCTTGTAATGTTGGTATTTTGAAGCTCTCAGATTCTCAGTTTTTTGTCATACAATAAATCTTCTCCTTGAGCAAGACGTTGTCTGCTACTAGTCCGCATTTATTGTAATATGTCACAGTGAAAATGTTCTATTTCTTTTGGATTTTGTGAAAAAACGTGCTCATATGTGCAACTTTTTTCTCTCTGTCTCATGTATAGGATTTTTTTAAACTTGTCCAAATACACGCTATGTTGAAAAGAAACGAGACCGAAGTAAACTTACAATATTTATAGAGACCTTCATCTTCTATTTCTGCATTTCCTCTCAAAAATCAGTTTCTTTTAAGCAGACACAGCCAAAGGAGTTTGAACAGAAAATCATTTTTTTAAAAGATTTTCCATCCTCATTTTCACCCGAGGAATGGAATCTCGAGAGTTCATTTTACGCAAGAAAATAAAAGGAGCAAGATTTTCTTTTCTCCATTCCAACCAGCTTGACATGTGTTCCTTGTATTCATTGCTTTGTGTAAAACATTACAAAACCCGATATTGAATGACAGGGGAAGAGCAAGAGGGAAAATTGAATGACATTTTCATATCATTCGTGACACTGTCACTATCGATTCATCAGGGATGACAAATACAAGCGGGTACAATTTTCATTCAGAATGTTTCACCATTTTCCTAAGTTTGAAGAAAAAGCTCTCACAAACATGAAAGCCTTCCAAATTGGGATTCATATTTCTCTACAAAATGAAGTTTTGATTTATCAAAAGGAAACAAATTTCATTTCAATTTTGCACTTCTCCTCAACTGTCGAAATCACATCTGGAATCATATACCCCACAAGTAATAATTCAATCACTTGGCTTACACAATGCAAAAGAGGACAATGCAGTTTCATCATATGACAAAAAATACCAACGACATTGTACCACACAGTTGTCATTCGTATAGACAACAATTTTCATAGAATTCTTTTGCCTATTAAATAGAATGCCACCTGCGAGTTACTGCGGTGTTGAGGTTCCCCCAAATCGGAATCACATTATAATCTGTATTTTGCTATGTATTAGGCATTTTGTAAAAATGGATTGCGACGGTTCAAGCTATAGGAATAATTTTAACATATTTTTTTATCAAATTTAGACATTTGTATTTCCCATCTCTCTCTCTTTCGGAGCAGTTTATGTGTCTATGATATTTCGCACTAGATTTTCTTCTTCAGCAAACATATATCCATCCATGCGATGATTTCTGTCGAGCTAATTTTCCCCATCTGTTCAAACTCTCAGCAAATCCTAAGAGCAACAGCAGCCTCCACCTTAATACTATATTTAACCACATGTTTCATTTTTTTCACACAGTGCTTCTCGCAAGTGGCAAAGAATCGTGCCAATTCCTATTATTCCAAGCAGTACATCTCCTATCCACATTAAATTTCAGTATAGCCTTCGCCAAATATGTGTTACATCCTTGAATATGAATCCTACTGCATGCAGTTTTGCAATAATGGGAGGGAGAATGCTGAGGGAAGCAAAAATGCAATGTTGAAAAGCCTATAGTGGGAAAAGACTTAAATTCTTTTTCCTTCATTTTCTCTCCCATTTCTCATCATTTACCCTGTTTACCCCAGTTGAGATATTTGATAGATGAAAAGCTTATGAATGTTTTTTTTTTAATTTTCTCTGTAGGAATGTCCGGCTGGGATCGTCCAAGAGGATACTTTTAAGGATATCTACGCTAAGTTCTTCCCGTACGGAAGTAAGTTGAGTTTTCCATAATATCATTGTGTATGATTCACTCCATCATAATATTCTATTAACTTGGTCTTACTTGTTCACCACCACTACTACTAAGCCAATTCAGCTGACAGATGCTTTCACAAAATGGTGGAGGATAGCACAGGCTCGAGGCTTGACTCACATTACGTGTGTATTTTTGGCAAATGCGTGTCTTATAGAGGCAATCGACATAACCGTGAAGGAAGAAAATTATATCTATAAGACCTTATTTTAGTTCTCGTGATTTTTACGATTATGCCTGATACTTGTTTAGCGATGGTTTCCCATATTATGCTTTTTTTCTAGGGTATGCTCATATCATGGGAAAGTTTTCTTTTGACAGTGTGCTCACTCCCAACTATTATGTACTCCGTATTCTCTTTCCTCTCTCTTTTCTCTTTTTTGAATTGCAACACAGCAAAAAAGAAGAATATTCCTTTGGAAATCCCTTTTAAAGAGAAAAGGCTTTGAAAATTCATGTCCAGTCCTGAGGATAGAAAATAATCATTTTCTTTCATGAACTTGCTTTACTCCTCTAAGAAAAAGAAACGTCCAAGAGTCATGGAGCTATTTCTATACCCTAGATAGGAAGGAAAAAGCATTCAGAAGTAGTGAAAAGAACTTTTTTAAAAAACTACTCCTCTAACGTCTCTGATCTCAATGATATGGGAAAGGATGAAAATGAATTGAAATGCTTATCAAGTTCTCTTTTCATGCTGTTTTTTCAATCAATAGACTCTTCTGTTTACGCTCATTTGGTTTTCCGGGCATTCGACGTTACCAGCTGTGGTGCAATCACATTTAAGGTAATCAACAGCAGTTTCCACTTCCTTTTTTATACTAAGCTTTCTCGCCCATCACGGCACAACGCATGCATGTATGTGTGGGACTTACTCTCAAGACTCAACTTTGTGCACTGATGTTGTTGCCCATCAACTTGGAAAATCTATCTCACTCTTTATTTTTCTTGCTGTCCTTATGTTTAATAGATATACACGGTCTGTCAGTGAAACATAGACCAAATTCCCTAAATGAGAATTTTGTGAAAAGAACCATTACAAATTTGTATTTATCGCTGACTCTCCTTTCCGCTGAGAGATGCATGCAATCCTACCAATTCAATACATCCCACACATACATTAGTTTAACCCATGAGTCCAAGAAGTACATTAGATGTCCGATGGAATATACTCTAGCTATAATTTCTCTTTCCCTTTCCGTGCTCCTTTCCTAAATGCATTTTTATATACACCGTTCATCGTGAGGAGCTATTAATATTCTTTTTCTTTTAAAAAAATACAGGATATGATATTAACACTCTCCACCCTGCTTCGGGGATCGAGCCGAGAGAAATTGAGATGGATATTTAGCAGACTGTATGATGCCAACGGAAACGGGTTTATAACGAAGAGGGAAATTTTTGACATCATTTCAGCGGTACATGATCTAGTTGGAGTTTCAAAACAGGTTCCTCTTTTATTTATGACCATCCTTTACTATATGGGATATAAATTATTTCAGCTCTTTTATGGGAGTTGTACATATGCATTAAAGAGTTGTATCCAGTTTGAGATCGAGCAACGGCATCTTTACGTATATCACCTTGTTTCCTTGTTGCCATTTAACTGCGCCGTGTGAAACGCAGTCGGTATTCGTCTTTTTCCATCCTAGGGATGTGTCGTAAAGTAAATGGCAAACGTATAAATACTTTGTGATATCCGATATCTCAAACTTTTGGAAAAGTCGCACGACTCATATTCTACTAGGTTTCTAGAGTTGCAACACGTTGTACGTACACATGCCTACTTGTCTCATGTTAAACCGCTTCCACGCAAAAATTCTCAAACAGCCAGATCTTACCTAAACCATTAAATCCTCTGTAAACTCATAGAAAAAAAGCTTAGGGTTCAAGTATCCACATGAATTTTTGAGAAACTTGCTTCAATTCGATATCAAAAATATATAGCAAAAAAAATAAAAATCTTCTCAAACTGGATTTGTATGGATCATCGCATGACTTATTCATGTTAAGTATGTGCTTGTCCGAGATTTGATATTTCGTCTAATCCATTATCATTGGAAATGGAAACCTGTTTCAGGGAGAAGACAGAAAGACTCGGGATCATGTCGATAAAATTTTCTCCAAATTTGACGCCAATAGAGATGGAATCGTGACAATCGAGGACTTTCTTGAATCCTGTCTTAAAGTGAGTTTCTTTTTCTGTTCATATTCTTCCATTTTAGGTGTGTGACTTGAAGCGGTATTCAAAAAGAAATCGGAGCGAAAACACAGCCTTAATCCTGAGTAGCACATCTTTCAATACAAGAAACATGCTCTTGTGTAGATGTAAATACATAATAAAATGCCATGCTTCACAGATTTGAGATGTTGAGTTGCGCTTATTTTATATATTCGGCCTAGCTGGCTTATTATTTTTTAGTTAAATCGCAGAAGACGAGATGAAAGTACGTTTGTATTCTTAGATAACCTTATACAATCTACGTCGTCGCTAAACCAGAATATTACCAGTTAAATATCATATTAGCAAGTTGTTTACTCCTGTTTGCCATCCCACGCAAAAAAATCTGCAAATTTAGCTTTTCCTGCTAGGCATTTTTTTGCTTTGAGGTGTTTAACGATGCTGAAGCAAATAAACAATACAGTTGAATGATAGGTAATATCCCATTTAATTTGTGCAAGTTGAATGGTTGCGAGTGTAACATCCCTTTGATAATTTTCATGGTTTCTTCCCTTCTGCACATTTCTAGTATCCTTGGGCGATGAGCTAGAATAGGAGCAACTACACGGAAGAAAATCGCCTCCCATTCCAGCTTTCCTTTCATGTATGCCTCTTTCCAGGCATGTATGGGGAAAACGGAGCTTTAGTCAGCACAACAAAGTATCTTTAGCTAGAAAAGCAAATAAGAAAGTTACGTTCTAGTTTCTATCCTTAGGCATAATATGTGCTCATGCATAGTCTACCACAATGAAATACGGGGAATCAAGTATTATCCAGTCATACGACTGCTTAGATAGTTTATCACAACCTAGAATTTTATACCTAGTACATGTAATTCTTATTTACTTAACTGGTATAGACATAGGCAGACTAGAAGTTGGAATGCCATAGTAGTATGTAATAGCTGTCAGTAGTGAAGTAGGAGTTTTGCAAAGAATAGTATAATCTAACTTGTTGGTTGCTTTATATTTTATGCATAAACCTATAATACCCTTTGAGCTTCAGCCTTTAGGATAAGGAACACTAGTACGGATGCTGTATATAATACCTAAGGATAGGCGATCTTTTTATGCAATTTTTTTTCTTCCATTTCCCCACTCTTAACCCTTTCACCATTCCTTCGCCTTCCTGTTTCTGGGATTCTCTTGCTTTGTCTCATTCCGAAATGGAAACACTTCTTATGTGGATTTCCTCTCTGGCTAAAACGCCGGTGGACAGAAGGGAAAAGTACTTTTTCATTTTACTTGTTCAATGGAATTTCAACAATGAACTTGCATACTGCACATACTTTTGTGTAGCTAAGAGCATTTGTCCTTTTTTAATTTACCATTGTACAAACAAAAATGTTATTTTTACTTTCTTTGTCACGAGAAACAGTAATGTTTACTGCTGCCACTTACGCAAAAGAATGTTATATCCCTTTCAGTCATTTCCACAATTTTCTGCTTTCTCCTATTTGTGTAGATTCCCTTGAAACACAGCAGGATAGTCGAAGTAGTTTCCCCTGTTTAATGTACACCAAAGAGTATCAAGTCAGTTTTTACCCAAACCCAAGTAAACTTCTAAGAAACATGGTTTGCTCATTTGCCCAAACTTTGCTATTTGGATGGCTTTTACCGATTTCCCTTTTTCGCCGTGAACAACTTTAGCATTCACAAACCCTTGCATAATGTGTATGTGTGTGTGTGTGTGGATTTAGCCGACGGAAGAAAATTTCTTCCATCATTCTGCCCCCTTTTAAAAAATGTCTTGTCTTGTTGTCTGTTTTCTAGGATGATGTGATCATGAAGTCATTGCAGGCTTTTAGCACAACACTGTACTAGTGTCATAAAATGATCTTTAAGTGTCACCATTCATAGCGGTTATGGATGCTGCTACTGAAAGTACAGAGAAACAAACTGTAATGTTGTTTTCCTTCAGTTGGAATTTTACTTGTTGGACTTTTTACTCCCGAATGCACTTTACCAGGAGATATGAGAAGACTATGACAATGAATATGTGAAACGCTGTTGGTGTCATCATCAACGTCATCTGCGAAGACATTTGTAGTGGAAAGTTTTCACTTCTCAACATCTAATGTGTTTGCTTTGTAAGCAACTGGATGAAACTCAACAGGCAAACAATGTCAATTTGCTTTCTAAAGAAACAGACATGAAGGTAAATGGAAAGCGTTTTAAATGGTGATTCTCCATTGTCACTTTTAACATTCTAATTTTTACAACATTAACAGAACTTAACAGAGTTGTTTATATTTTAATTAAATTTTGAACGTGCTAAAACAAGTTTAGCATTAATTTGTTACTGCCTTTTCAGTACACCGATATAAGACGTCAGATGTCATGCATTTTTTTCTCGATTATATTCAGCACATATATTATATCATTGCTTGAATTCATAAGGAACCCCACTGCGAAAGCTCTTAAAGTCTCGAGTTTGTAATTTTTTGTATTTTGTTTTAAAAGAGGAAAATACTTTGTTGCAAATCTGTCCAGAGATTGACATACTATTGAGACACGAAGGATACTTAAAACAGTGAAAACAATGTGTGAAGAAAACTTAATTCACCATCTAGTATGTAAGTGTTATGCATATTCGGAGTTTATAAAACGAAATTCTTTTGTTTTACTCAACGTCTACAGAGTAAAAGTTTAAATTACGTCGTAAGAATATAGTTAAAATTCAGTAAGTCTATTACTAATAAAGATGAACTTGATAGGAAAACACGAGGAATTAGTGATTAATTACCGTTTTAGAGATATATAACTTACTGAATGATTATGCTGGATCTTAACGCAGTACATATATATGGGAATTACATGTTTTTGAATGTTTCTGCAACGCACGTATGAATCGGTTGGTACCATAAATTCAGACATAAGTTGGGGTACAATATGGGACTGACTATTTGAATTATTAGCAACGAGTTTTCTAACCACACAATTGTACGTAGAATTCTTAAGTATGATTCAAAGGATGTTCCACCTCACAGATCATAATCATGACTTTACTTAGCACTTTGTCATGTGGAAATTTGAATCTCATCATTTCTAAGTTTAAAAGTGTGTAGCACATGCACAAACTGGATTTGTCTCCCGTTTTATACAAAACTGAGCTAATATGCATGAATATATCTAAGCATATTTAAATTTAAGCGTTTGAGATGTAATTGAGTTAAAGGCTAAAAAAAACTTGTAGCTTGTGTATCATGTACTCTCAATCAAAAACCCTTTCGTGAGAACGGCTTGCCTCATCTTAGTTCAGTATCAGTTGTAAAATAGCACTGAAACCTTAGGAAAAGAAGAGCTTGTCATGGGTAAAATAAGAATGATTTAATTATTCAAGTAAAGCTACGTTTCTGCTTAATACATGTACGCATACTTATATAACATGGAGCAAAAAGTGTTATCGTTGTTATCAGTCATCATCGCTTTAATCAAATTAACACGCACCTCTCATGGACTATTACGTCGCTCAAGAAACTGCCGTTTAAAGAAACATCACGTTTTAGGAAATCAAGTTTCGGGTAGCTTTCAAGAAAACTAAAAGTTACGCAAAAATATTATTAAATTAAAACGGCAGCGCCAAGGTCTGAAGATTTTCTTGACGTGCACACTTTGATACGGCAATTGAGAGAGCCAGAACTACATCGTTCATGGTAAAGGACTTCTCATCAGATTAAGAAATTACAAATTTAACGTGTTATACAAAATGTACAGTTGTAAGTGTTAAGTAAATTATCGTGTTGTGGAACAGTTTGTCACCGTGTTGAATGGGTAAGCACAGGTGTTGTTTTTCTGCATGTATGTAATTCGTGTGTAACGTAAATAGTGTGTTGACGGGAGAAAGGTCCAGGCAGAAATTGTGATATTTTAATAATGAACTATATTGTTAAAATCGAATGAGCTGTTTCCCCAGAAACGGGGTCATGAAAATATTATTCCTTTACTTTACCCTTTTAAATTGATTTAAATATATAGAGATAGACTAGTTGAAATTGAGATTCTGTCACCATTGTTTGTAAAACAACAATCTACACAACAGATTATCATAGTCTGTAGTCAATGTTACCTTATTCACAATCATCTCGGTTGGGTGCTATCTATAATCTGTATTATCTTTACTCTATTACTTTACACATCACCACACATGCGTTAAAAATTGTCAACGCCACTGATCATTAAAAAGTTTTAGATGAGGACATAGCGTTTGTTAAATGTCTATGATGTTTGCAGTTTACATTGCCCCAGTGTATATGTTCCATATAGGTTTTGGTTTTTCCCACAGTTCCTATTCATATCCTAAATTTGTTGGTAGCTTTAGAGAGCTCCATTTCATTAAAGTTCTGCTCACTCTCGAGATGTTGATCTTACTGATGGGCTAGTTTGTGCTTAAGCTCAAAATCCAGAATTTTTGTGAAACGCCACGTCGCGCGTGGCTCTATCCGCATCGGATACATATGAATCCAACGGCTAATCATTTGCATGCGTTGGAATAAGGACGAAAATTCTGTAAGCAAACCCTTAGATTGGATTACCCAATTAGCATTTTAAAGTTTCATTCAAGAAGCAATGTATAAACGCTCTCCAAATGTTGAATGGATCACCACTAATGCAAACAATATCTCCAGACTCACAATCAGACAATCTCCGTGTGTGCAGGTGTACAGTAAATGAGTAAATCTCGCTATTACCGAGACTACCTATATTGATGTGCTGATTAACTGATTAGTTAGACTATAGCTCATCATACTCATAATAGTTGCCAACGATTTCAAAACTAGTCAGTTAGTCATTCCATTTCAAATGTTACCGCTTACCTGGCATAGTTTAATTGTAATGTCTCTTATTGATCTTGTGTGTTTCATCCGTTGTATCGTAATTCTCAATAGTTAAATATGATTATATTGTAACAGTGACCCTAAGGAAAACTTATAAAATACTGAAAAATGAAAAACAGTAAATATTATTTAAATAAAACATAGGCGCCCCTTTACATCTTATTTATTCGTGATGACACATAAACGAACAAAGCTATTTGGGAGTGTTTATCAAAGCAAGAAAATGGAATCTGACTGAGAAACGGTAAGTCAGAACCAAAACCACAACCTTCACCTCACCTGGATCCCATGATTTGAATGAATACGGACACAAATATTGTATATATCTGATTAAGCTGTAGCGTATTCAATTTTCCAAAACATTCCTATTGATAATAATCAACTTTATTTACATAAATCAAAGTGCTTATCGAGGAAGCAAGCACTCACGCAAGGCATTCGCATGAAATACAGTTAATGTAGAGACACCAATAATTTAACATTCACACTCTAAACAATAGTCTATGCTTTTGCGTTAAAAATTGAGATACTATGTGTTTAAAGATATACAACTTGGAAAAGTTCACTATAATTTTTCGTTAAATTGAGGATATTTGGCTAACAATTGATTCTTTTGTTTAGTTGTTAGGTTCCTTACATTTGCTCCAGCAATCATTTCTCCGGATTCTTCTCTCTGTTTCCGCACTGCCTTTCTTTCCTATTTAAAATATAAATGTTCATCAAATCTTAAATTGCACCACTTAAATATCTTGCTCATAACACATAACTACAATCGCATAATCACACCAGATACATAATAATACTCGAGTTTTACCGTAAGCTCCGTATAGCATTTATTAAAGCTATGAATCTCTTCAGAACACTTTATTTCGCGGAAGTCATTCTTCTTCATGCAAGCAAACATAACTGCCATTTCTTGTAGACATGAAACATCTGTGATATTAAAATAAAAACATTCATGGTTAATTTTATTACATCGCATTTTGCTCTCGCAGCTCAAGCACGTAGAGCGAACACCTTCACTTTAAGTAAATAAGCAACCGTCAACCGTGGCACAAGTTACCTGCTGCTTTCTCTTTGGTCGCAGTGATCGCATTTTTTAACTGAAGAGGTCTTACTTCTCTAAATGGAACTTTCTTCAATTCGATTGGGCGCATAGGAAGTCTCGTATACTTCCTTGCTAGTTCTGCTGTTAGATGCATTTTTGATGGTTAATGGTAGCTGATTTTCCTAACCTAACCCAACAACAAATGACAAACAAACATTAATTGTAAATCATATAGTCAATTGTTGACAGTAACATTTTGTAGATTCAAGGCTAAATTTGTTAGGAGGAGAGCAACGATGGCAGACGACAACGGCAACGACTCAGAACAATTTTGAGCTCTTAAGATCCAACATACAACATAGTCTGGGTATTGCGGGTATACTTACAACTTAACGATTGATAAGATAACCGAAAAACAAATTTAGATCAGGGGTATTAACAAGTGGCAAGTATTAACTCACAGCTAACCCTTGCGTCAAACGAACGTTGAACGTGATTACAACTGAATAACACTGATTATCAGGTGTCAGTGAAAATTAGATTCTTAAAGACAGGCTGACAGGCAGACAACAAAGGTCGGACTGACTTTTAGTTGTTGTAATTGTAACCCAGCACCAAACACTTGAGTTGAGACTCCCAAACGAATTTGGTCAAACGCCGCCAAGTCACAAGTTTAGTGGTCAGCTGGAAGTTACCGTTTCGTGCAATTGAAAAATGATACTTGTCGAGCGAGGTTACCAAATCTGATACTGTCGACGTGACGTACTAATAATAAATAACCAAACAATTAACTAAACGATATTAAAATCAGCTATATACTTCTGTATTCTACACGTTTCAAGCGTACTGTTAAAGATTTCCGTCCAAGTTGCACACAGTCATCTCATCCATCCAGATCCGTGTGCAGTTGCAGTGAAGCACGATCATCTGATTTCTTCGCTGTTAATAAAAGATACCTCCCCACTAGCACAGAGTTGGGCCCCGCTAGCACGTTTCAATTTATGATTAGTATCGATAGATCGATTTTATTTACGTGTTCACAGATATCAGTCAAGTTACAAAACCGTTATTCTTAAGCTGTTGGTATGCATTTAGGAGTTCACAAAATCTAATCTCCAGATCATAATATCCATGGAAACTAGCTATACGACGTATAGTATACGTCCAATCTTTTGAAATCATCCAGTGTACTTACCTATATTATTGCATAACCAAACCTAAACTATTCCTTACCAGAACTGCCTAATGCCACACACACAACATACAACCTGAACCTTACCAAAATTAAATTTTAAAAATAAATTAGGCCATTTTCGGCTATTTTAGGTTGTTTATTAGCTCGCAAAAGTGTTTGAAGTGCGTGCTTATGAAATCGTCTGCGCCGTCTGTGTGTCTGTCTGTGCACATTTTATTCGTACTTTTTAAATTGATTTTGTGTTCTAAGGTCTAAAAGGAATTTACGAAACGACCCGATGGGGTGTTTTACTGAGTGCGTAGGGTGTAAGATTGTGTGTAAGTAGTGTACATTGGAGTGTAGGGGCTGTTCTACCAAATGCATGGGATTTTGTTGTCTCAAATCAAAACGGAACAAAGATAAGACCCGATTGGTTGTTCTATTAACTAAGATATTTAGAACAACACGGAAAAATTTTGTTTTTGAAGATTTAGCAAGAAGTAATGAAATTTAGGCGATTCGTGTTTCTTGATTCTTGATAGGGTGTTCTACCGAGTGCATAGGATGTTCTACTGAGTTCCAAGGGTATTGATTTTGTGTTTTTAGTTTAGATTGTTAGGTTAATGTTTGATGTGAGACTATCGTTTTATGATATCTTGTTAGGTAAAATTGTTAGGTTAATGTGAGACTATCGTTTTATGATATCTTGTTAGGTTAAATTGTTAGGTTAATGTTTGATGTGAGACTATCGTTTTATGATATGTTGTTAGGTTAACGTTTGAAGTGAGATTTCAAAAAGTCTTATTTGCGAGCTCCACTTAGTCTTACCAGATTTATTATGCATGAATTTTACGATATCTGAACTAACTGCATGAAACGGATGAGAAATCCCGGGAAAAGGGTGAATGCATGAATTATTATGACTATAACGGTTGACTGAAGAAGAGAAAAGTTTTTGGACTGGAACTGAAGAAAAAACTTTTTCAAAGTTGAGGTTTCTTCCCTTCTACCTTGTCAATGGGTGGATGTGGGCTCATTAAAAAAGTTACTTTTTGTCAGGAATTTTTAACCTCTTCATGGTTGGCTGATTCTAGGTTACACTTGAGCTGAGTATGAAATCCCATTATTTGAGAGTTTGTCGACATTGTAGACAGCTGAGAGCAAGTTCACGTTTTTAGAGGCTCATTCAAAAGTTAAACTTTGCTCACTTATTAAATACACCTTGACAGTTATTGATTACAACTAGTTGGGGCTTTTCTCCGAATGGGGAAAAGCTGACGTGAGGGGAAGAATAGGAACTTTGGTGATATGAAACCTTTCTGTTATGCTCAGTGGATAAAGGAATAATGGAATATGTGATAATTATGTTTTAATGAGTTTTCCTTTTCATTTTTAATAGCACCGAGACCCCAGCCGTACAGATTCAGGTGAGTAGCTTTTTTTGAATCAGTAATTGGTTGGCATTATGACATTTGCTTTGTTATTTTGGAAAAGGGGCAATGTAATAAAATGTACGACTTTCATTTTTTCCAGCCAACTGCAACGAAGCAATAATGCTCATTACAGATGGAGCACCTTACTACTTCGATGAAATCTTTTCAGTGATGAACAACATGAACGTATCTGAAGCACAAGGGAGGACAAGAGTATTCACGTATTTAGTCGGGAGGGAGGTCACTGACACGAATGAAGTGCTTTATATGGCGTGTAAAAACAAAGGTTAGCTTTTTTATAAATCTTATATATTATGTTCCGTTTTTTACTAGTCCATTGCTCCTCTTGAGTTGGAAGGAATTTTTTTGGAAACACAAGGGCTCTTGTTGCAGCGTCAAGTTATTATTGTACGAGATAATCTCCACTCAACTCGATTAACTCGATTCTACATGGGATTCTTTTTTATGATATGCTCCATACGCCATCAACATATGTATGTATCACCTCCATGGGTGGGAATATATTCGTTGGAATGTGAATCGCGTCGTCTCATGTGGTAGAGAAAAAATGTAATGGTGTAGAATAGGATATCAAGTGGCAAGCATGCTATATGGTTTTTAAGTAACTCGGTGGCTTTTATGGAAAAAAGGGGGATTACACCGTAAAACAAGGAGGGAATGCGAAGCGATTAAAAAAACAGGACTGAAAATAGTGAGAGCTTTGGGAATACACGTGTAGTGGAAAGATGAAAGGGGAAAAGAGGCATTATCTCAGGCTGAAGAAGTTGAAGCGGGAAAGAACGTCGTTTGGGATTATATAATGAAACCGCAAAGGGTACTCGGTTTCCCGGAAAATGCTTTTACCTTTCTGCAACGGTTAAAATGGGAAAGCATGGGCTGTTTTCTTGTTCCTCCATTTTGGGAAATAGATGTGGACATGGATGTCAACTTTAGGAAATGGGATAGTTTTCTTTTAGGAGGGAGGAGGAGGAGTGATAAAAGTGGTTAAAATGGGATGTAAATGTTGTCATCTCTGTGAAAATTTTCTCCATTAACAATCGGTGACAATGTATAACGAGGAAATTAGGGGAGGTATATTGGAATCCCTGGAGAAAATGGGATTTCATTTGGAATACATTAAATCGTATTGTTTAGGCTTTAGGCAGTATAAAAGGGAATGGGTGAGTTATGGTTTTTGTTTGTTTTTTGAATGTTCCGGAATACATCAGCCTTCATAACGACTTGTAAGGGTAATAACCATTTTGTGGCAGAGATGGGGTAAAAGATGGTGATTAATCTAAGAGCAATTTGTGACTCATATGTATGCAAAAATGGGCAGGGCGGTAGGAAACATGTGTAAACTGTCTAATATTTAGGTAGCCCATTTCCAGGTTCTCGAGAAGTAACAGTTGATAAGTAATTATTCGGAAAAGTATCAGTCTGCTGTGGTGCATGAACTCATCGTGGATATATGCACTTTTGCAATTATTTAAATTACCCTAAAAACTCCACCGTTCGATATAAAATGGGCTAGTAGAGCTTTGTTATTGCTTACACAACTTCTTTCTATTGTATGGGATCATCCAGAAATGAAGTTGGTGAAATAAATTAGTAATTGTATAAATTGTATATGATACTCTCTTCATTATAAAATTAACACAGTTGGAACCCAAGGATTTACCACTTAAACCAAGACATAATTTATGAATGCTCCCTATCCCGCTAGTAGTGTATTGTATTTATTTTGTACATGTCACACTGCAGTTTTCTACCTTGTTCCTGTTCCCGTCCTTGGTATTCCAGTAGCAGACTGTTATTCCATTGTATAGTTCATAGGTACCTACCTACCTAGGTGTTTGACTGTGGAAAATGCGGTTTCATGACAAACCGAGATAAAATGGGGATACATGGAATCATGCAAAGGCAAACAATTACATATGCATATTTTACTACGCTTTCTGACGGGTCTGGAAAGTATATATAGATAAATGTGTGTTTGCACACATACATCCCCCATTTGTAAATGAAGGCCGTGAACACAAGGAAAACTACTCTTCATACTTCAAACTTTCCCTCTGGTGTAGGGAAATTGGAACAATTAAAGTAGGTAGAGGTGTTGAGGTTTTGAAGAACAAACTTTTTCCCTCTTCCAACCACCTAGTTTGGGAAAATGTAAATGAATAATGTTGAAAAGGGAAATTGAACATGGTCCGCTCGAAAAAACCCATGTTTCATTTGATGATGGTGAAAGTATTGTGGAGAGTTATTTAAATTGGGCCACTTTTCCTTTCATTCCGAAAAAAGGTTATTTTTCGGTTGAGGGTTGCGAAAACAAGGAATAAATCGAGCGGGAAAAGGAATGAGAGCATTTCGTGATAACGTGCAAATGGCGTATAATTACAAGGGAGCAGAGTTTAAAAGGCTATTTAAATTAGCCTTATGCTATCCTCATATCCCACCTCATGCCACGGCAGTTTGAAAGATTGCATATTGCGTGCATATTAAAATATGAAATGAAGGTTTTAATCCTCTTAATATTTCTCAGCATGTCCCCACTCAGGAGGAGGGTATGTAAAATCTTGAGCTGTCCATTCCACAGCAGATTAAAAGCCGAGATTCAATGGTGGACACGAAAGGACACTGATTTTTTTCCCTTAAGAATGAATTCATTTTCTGGCTCCACGTGACATGTAATGTACATTGTTATAAGCTTTGCTTCAAGGAAAGGTTCAGACTTCAGAGTGAAAAGTCACATTTTGTCCAGAGCTTTCTCCTCTCTCTCTGACTATAGTTGATATAAATCGAGCAAAGTGAAAAGCAGTTTTCTCCGTTTCTCCTTCTCCTATACTCTATAGGTATATTCCACAGCAATCATTTATTTCTCTGGAAATATCCTCCTAAAAGGTCCTCGAGGCTTTTTTCAAGCAGTGGGAAACATATATGGGGCTAACACAGACATGCCATTATGGCCACATCCTCCTCAGTACAAAATATATGTACCTAAGATTTTCTCCTCGTTTTCCCTCTACCTTCCCTCCAAACTGAGAAAGTATAAAACTATTTTTATCCCTTTTCTTAACTGATCCCATGAATCTCTGTGTGACAACGAACAAGGACAGAGGCTTAAAGGAGTCGTGCCGTTTTCTTCCTCTTCCAGTTCTAAATGAGATGCATGCATTAAACCTTAAATAGGCATTGCTCTCCTTACAATATACGAAGAACCTTTTTGAACCACTGGCTCACGTATGCTATTCTGTTGGAAGAGAGAAAAATCCTCCTCATTAAATTCTCTATGTTGAGTATGCAGTTCACATCCCCTGAAGCAGTTTTGTATCCGGGCTGAAAGGGTACGGTGAGTTCACAACAGAAAGAGTACAAGACGCACTCGCTATCAAAAACTGTGAGTGACGGGAACATGATCACTTTTTCTCTGTCTCTGTACGATTTCTTTGGTGGTCGTTATATCCATCTATCTCTGATGATATTCTTTCTGCTCTGACTTTTCCCCTTATTTTTGGGGACATGACATCTCGTAAAGTTTCCTGAGAGTAAAAAAACGGTTTAGAGTTGACGGGAACACTCGTCCAGCACATCTCGTGTGGAAGATCTGAACGTGACATTTTCTTTGATCTGTGTAAAAGCGTAGGATATAAAATATGGCTACTAATCTTCCTCTCTGCCAACAAAACATCAACTCTTTTTTTCAGCTTGTTTCCGTTGACGTAGATGAAAATTCGGGGTTAAGTCCACAAATCATAAAAATCCTAGGATTAACCCGGAGAGAAATGGGGCATGTTTATAGTTCCTGAGTATTTCTCAAAAGAGGAAAGTTTCAGGTTCCTTGTGTCTAAAAGTTTTTTCTTTGCATTTTCAGTGAAAATGACTGTGGTAAATATTTAATGGTTAGCTTCCTCCTGGTGATATACTTTGCAATTTCTTATTATGAAGGAGAATTATTGTCTAAAGAAATCTGGTCGTTTTGGGAGAAACTTGGGGAAAGTAAATAAAAGTGAAATAGAAGGGAACATGGGTTGTGGGAGGACTTGTCTAAAAGAATTTTGTTTACTTGTGGGGAATGATATAGGTTAAACAGGGATTATGTTTTGTTGAGTCATTAAAGAAGTATCAATGACTGTGTTTTTATACTGGTCGAGGTGATGTCGAGATGGGGAAAGAACACTAGGTAAACACTGTTAGATCCTCCTTAACATGTGTCCAAGGGAACATTAATGTTGTGTGGTGGGAGACGTGCGGCGTTCCAGACAATTATTTGGTCCCGCATGAAAGTTACAAAAATGTTTCAGTTGTTGTATATTGTGAGGTTTAGCGCAAGTTGTTGGAGAGAATTGACTTCGTGGAAAATTGCTGTTGGGTTCCCAGAAGGGTTGATATTTCTGCCAATATTTGAACATGTGTGGGTAATGGGGGTAGAGAAAGTCAAGTTGGTAGCCAGGTTTTATTGACTTGGGACAATTGCTGTCACTTATTCCAATTGTTTTCAAAGATTTTTGAGGGAGAACATGTCAATAGAGTAAATGACGGATGTCCTATAATTGAAGAAAGGTAGGTAATGCTTTCTGGAGGAGTTTACATAGCGCTAGAAGAACTTGTAATATTGTTGACGTTAGTAAATCTAAGAGGTTTTTTTCCAAGTAAGAAATCGTTCAAGGGCTCTTGCTTTGTGGGAATTTATTTAGGAATGTAATTTTGTAAAAGAATGTTTAAAGAAGTTTGACATGTTTGAAGAGAATATTGGGCTGGGATGATTTAGCTGGTAGAGATGAGGTAAGGATATTTTGAAACATGTTTCATTCATCCAATAACGTGACTTTTCTTTGAAATAGAAAATTTTCAATAAATTCTTAAATTCTTTGCTTGGAATTTCCGTTTTGAATATTTAGATACAATGCAACTTGAGCAAATATTGAAAATACTTTTGTGCTTTGGTGCAGATTCTTCAAAATCGAGAGTAAAGGAAAGAATGGAGTTGTAAATACAGCCTAATTGAAATGGTTGTATTCGTGTTTTGACAGACTTTCTAGTTTGCTTAAATATTTACAAATATTTACAGAGCATATTGGAAAAAACTGGATTTTTGTGCAAATTTTCAAAGGACCATAAATAAATGGTATATGCACATTATATCTGCACAATAGTAAAAAGATTTACACTTGTTATTGCTTTCGCCATGTCGGAGAATGTCCCTAAATGTAGCATGTTAATAAATGATATCCCGCAAAAGAAGCAAAAACTGTAGTCTCCCATTTCTTCCTGACTCCAAAATCAATTTTACAAATACCAAAAACCACCCGCAGCAAATCTATTAACCTAACTTTCCTCCATGTATTCCTTATAGTATATCGTAGTCCGCCTATGAGATTTAGAGTCTTTTATGAATGCCTCCGTTTCCATAAAGTGCATCCGAAAAAGTTAGTCGCCTTCCCATCTGGAAATGTTTTCGCAAAGACGATCTACAATGTACATAATGGCTTCATTAGAAAGTGAAAATAGAGCAATATTAAAGCAATTCTAGACAACATCCCCCATTTACCATTTTTTATCCAGCTTTCAAAGTAATAACAATATTTCTCCATTGTTGCACGTTCCATTTTCCCGCTGCAGCATTATACTCTGCAAAAAGCTATTAGAAAACACCCACTGTTTTTCCTCATGCATCACTCGATGGAAAAGCGTTGCTAATGTACTTTCCCTGTTTTTCATCCACCACAAAATGAAACTGGTGGAAGGTGATGATGATGATGGTGCCGATGATGGAGGCGGTGGTATACTGATGCCTCCATTTACATCTAATCAGCAAGTAAAATATGAATGAAAGGACAGTAGCAGCCTTCCTTAATATAGCTAACGAGTCATGCAGGACGGTGCAAGGAAAAAAATTGTAATTTGGGTGTAATTGACGTTGCCTCCGTACCAGACTCCGGAATATCAGGGTACAAGGTGGGAATGCTGGAGGTGGAGCGAAAATTGTTTTTTAAAAAGTTTCCAACTTTTTTTTTCTATTTTGTGGTAAAAGCAGACTCGTTTTGGCATTCACTCTTTTCAAATTATCTTATCACATCCACTTTCTCACAGTTTTATGACTTGAGCATAGAGCTTACCACCTGCATCTAACCCTCATCTGGTCCTTGGCGCCGTACATTTATGGTAAATGAAGGCAATTGAAGATTTTCCGTGGAAAAACCACTGAGCCGTTTTACAGAGAATGTTTCCTCCTGTGAAAATAAGTAACGGTAATTGTGGATGAGAATAGGGGAAGAAAAGCAATTTAGCGTGTGGTTCCGCTTAAATCAGCTCTTTAATGTGTTTCCCGCTGGAAAATGAAGAAGTTCGAATATTTTTTTGGGGCATACGTGACAAGGTCAATTGACTTAATAATTTTTGAGCTTTTTTCCCACACTATCTTCCGACAAAAAATATTTTCCTCGAGCGCTTTTTTCCACTTTTAAGCATATACGTATTTTTTATGAATTCCACGGGTCGTCCTTGGAATTGACTCTACAGCAAAATCGACTCGATACGGGAGGGTAACCTGACAATATATAAATTTTCTGCGATCTATCTTCCAATTCATGTTTCCCATTCACTTTCACTCCGACGAGTTGTGTGCATGAAAAAAGGAGAAAAATTGTGATTTTTTTTCTCGTCTCGCCCTCGCCTCCCAAAAAAAGTTAATTTACTAGATTGCTTCCACGCGTCAACCTCACACAAAGTTTGAGATACTTTGGCAAAGTCGTGTTGTATTTGAGTAGCTTGCTTTCCGCCTTTTTTCCATTTTTTCCCTTCTCTGCCTGGCAGTCGCTTAGCTTGCTTGTATCGGGCAGAAAAATAGGCCTAAAGGAAAAAAGAAATGTATCGGGGTGTTGGTTGTTGGGATCACATGCCATGTTGTTATGTACACATTTTTTTGTAGATTTCCTCTCTTTTTTCTTGAAAAATTGTGGCAGTAGTGTGCAGTATGGTATTATTACTAGTGCCTGAAAGTTGTGTGCATGCTTTTGTAAGGAAAGGCAGGAAGCAGAAGGAGAGCATCATATTATTATGGAACTCCTGCGATCAAGACATGAAGAAAATGCCATAATGTATGTTGTAACTTTTCCTCTGTAATGCAATTATCTTGATATATAAACAACGCACTTTTGCCTACTTTCCACTGTAGTAGCATTAGGCGGTAGCATGTAAAAGTCACAAGGAGGAAACTGGATCTTGCCGGATGTGTGAAAGAAATTTCTCCGTAAAAGGAATAAAAAAATTATCTTGAGATTGTACTCTAGACAGGAAATGTGAGACTAGATAAGGTACATAAAAGCTTATCTGCCTTTGTAAGTCTTCTTCGGGTACTTAGCAGGAGGGAGTAAGTTATGAAGTGAAATTGTGTCATTTAATCAGATCGTTGTAAGGGAAAACCAGACATGGGTTTACTTTTAATTTAAGGTGGGAAAATAAAACTTGGAGTCATTTATTACGTGTAAGAAAACAAAAGTATGGAGTTGGGTGGTGGTGGGAATGTCGAAAGAGGAAAAAGTTATTATTGTAATTCTTCATGCATTTTTTTTCTTCATTCCAGGCTTTTTCGTCCATGTGACGACGTTGGGCGAGGTACAGGAGCAAGTGTTAAAATACCTTAAAGTCATGTCTAAACCAATGGTCATGGCTCAAGTTCACAACGTGGCCTGGTCTCGAGTCTACCCTGATGTTGTGGTAAGTCCATGGCTTTTCCGTCATCTCTCATTTTTTTATCTTTTCTTCTCCAGCAATTTTTCTTCTTCTCTCTCTCTCTCCTAAGTTGTGGAATATTGTGGGTATGGGTAGTGCAAACAATAGAAGTTGAGCTCTTGAGCCTTTTTCACTTTAGGAGAAAGTGTGTATGTGTTGCTATGCAAGAGTGATGCGGATGCTGTTTGGAATGAGTGGAGCGACATGCAACACACAATGGATGTCCTTTTCTCTAGCGTTTTAAACTAGGCTCAGCCCATATTTCATAGGTTTTTTTGCGGGAGTGAAAGGAAAAGCGACTTTTGTGCGGTACATATTTCTCTCCGGGTGGATGCACCAGTTTGTGTAGCAGAGAGTATCCATCCGAACCTCAGATGTGCAGAGAAAATATATATGAAAATGGAAAGATGATGTTTTCAATAGGGAAGAGTCTGAAGAGAAGTTATAAGGTTATCTATTCTTGGTGAATTATATAGCCCCATTTCCCATTATTCTCCAGATGCAATACTGTTATCGTTTGCAGTCAACTGAATTGTGGTCACTGGTCTGGTAGCATCTGAAAGTGGGGCAAAACATGAGAAATGATTCTTTCTAATGTGAATAATGTAATAAGCTTGGACAAAGGGAAGCAAGCGTAGACACTACTGCAGTCTCTTCCCTCTTACTTTCCACAGCAGAAATGTGTGTCCCATTCTCCATTTACTTTTTCATAGCGGTCAGTGAAAAAAAACGTGGAAAGTATAGTCTTGTTAAATAAACTTTGCGTTTTTTATGGAGAATTTTTTCCTGTGAAAATGTTGAGCAAGGGAAAACTGTGTAAATATATAGGGAGATAATATTGGATTCCATAACAGTTACAGGTCGAGAATAGAATGTCATGTATTTGAGTAGACAATGACAGTCTCGCTTTTTATCTCATAGACCAGACCACACACGACGAAAAAAATTGTCCTGAGTATTGTATTCTCATAGAATACTGAAAATGCAGCATTTGAGTGATTCCTCAACTCTGATAACAAACCAGTATGACACTATGGGATTGAATGGGTTGAATAAAACACTCAGAAACTGCTCTATACATTCTCCATTCTCCTTTTGTGTGAATCTCTAAATGGACTATCTTTTTCCTGGAGGAGTGTCTTGCGCTTTCAATATGTGTGTACTGTTTGTAAGAGTAATCTACCAAAACAGAAGAGGAGATTGGAGAATTCTCCTGGAGAGAAAAGAAAAAAATCCGACATTTTCACCAGGGATCCATTACCGGATTTTAATGGGGTTTACACACTCTGCCCTACACTCTCTATCTAGAGGCAGACTTTGCGGTTTGTAATGAAGAGATAAATGTGTTTCCGCTAAAGAGGATAGAGACCACCCAAGATGAGTGAGAAGGGTAAAGGAACGTAATGTGAACGCGATAGGTTTTCTGAAAATAACACGGACATACACAAAAGCAAACTCACTTTCAATTCTCAATAGACTTTAATTTCTTATGGGGAATATTGTTCCTTTTTTATACTGTCCATATCTCTAGAAGCTTGAAAAGGGTAAAAAGAGGAAGTGTGATTTAGACCTTTGTGATGAATCATGTGCGAAAAACCTCCAAAATCGTTGAAAACCGAAAAGGATGTGAAGTGACCGAAGTAATTGCGAAAAGTGTGATGCCTGAGGGAAGGCAGGTGAATAATAGATGATGAGG